>JAVLUX010000025.1:3192500-3287500 GCA_032164185.1 Moxostoma hubbsi
TAATTTGTTGTGTTTAAAGCTTTATTAGCTTAAGCTTCTATTATCCATTTTTAACTGATCTAAATAAGGAACATTTGACCAAACAATGTGCGCAGATTAGTTTCAGAAAAGTTTACTTTTGCTGAAATGTGTGTAGCCCTGATTATGAATAAAATATACAAAGTATTTGTTGTACTTAACGTTATGAGACTTAATGAACTACTACTACTACATTTCTTTGTCACATATAAAAACGTCACTAAAAATAAAATGTAGCATTTTATTGTGGTGGGGCTAGCAAAATATTGAGAGTACAAATCTGAAACTTTTATTGTGGAGCTCTGTAGGACTAATCGTACCTGTATGTATTTTTTTGCTTTTCTTTACCAGTATTCTCAAGTGCCTTCACTAAAGTAATCCATTACATGCAAGATTTTATGTATGAAAAAAAAAAGTTTATTTGTCAGCATCAAGTATCACAAATATATATATGCCATAAGAAATATATTAATTTAGTCAATAAATAGTCACATATATCAAAACAGTCTCATCAGAGTCGTTCCTGTTAGTAGTGCTTATGGGAGGACTCTTAAAAGACTGACAACATTACAGACACATGAGGTATTCGGTGTTTGTTTACAAATAACAAACAAATGCTGTGATTAATCGGATTGCGCTCTGAAAGGCATGACAGACTCAGGAATAATCGTTTCAACTTCCACTGTCTTAAGGCAGCGCCTATACAGTGTCAACATTCATTGTTCAAAAGGAAAAAACAAACTAAGTAGCAGTACTCGTTCAGACTAGCACCTTAAAGTCTAACAACTTCTTCTCCCCTCAGACTACTCTCGGAAGAAACAAACAAACAAACAAACAAACAAAAATAAGACAAAAGAAAATAATCCCCGAGCAACTGGCGAGACAAAGGTTCTTTTGATGCTAACAAATAATAATACAAAAAACTGATTATCAAGATCAACCAAGTCAAAAACAAACAAACAAACCAACCACACAAAGACTGGAGGACACTGCTGGACAGGTTAGCAGAATGTTTAAACTTGGTTTTCGTCACAAACGTTAAAACAAAACACATGATCCTTTAATTTAGTTAACATTTGTAGACCACGGGTTAAAATGTTTTTAAAAAAAAATAAAGTCTGGGGGAGTTAGGCTATACAAGCCGCCGACTCCGACGCAGAATCGTGGAATATTTGTAGCAACAAAAAAATGAAACAAACATTCTGAAGTCTAATACTGGAAAGATCTCCTCAGGGATCATATAGTCATCACATAAGTAAAACTCGGCCCACTTGAGTACATTCAGCAGGATGGTGAGGTAGTGATGGGGCTCTGCAGGAAGGAAAGCGGGCTGGCCGCTGTGTGGACAGGAATGGAAACCGGAAAGTTGAATACTGTGGTGCTTTTGCCGATGGCAGGGCTTCCAGCTTCCGAGGAGCACGTAGAAGAGGCGAGGACTTGGGATTCGAACTGTAAAAGCTGCCCCATAAAGCTGAAGTTGGGCGAGATGATGCTACGCCGCTGTTTGACGAACTCGAACGCCTCTTCGAGCTTTACACGGTTGGTGCGCATCAGGTACGCCAAACAAATGGTGGCGGAGCGCGAGATACCGGCTTGGCAGTGAACGAAGACGCGTCCACCTCTGTTCCTTACCGAATCTGTGAAATAAGAAAGCAGATTTGTTTAAACTCAAGTTCAATGTGAAGTGCGCCATTGTTTTTTTTTTTTTTCATATTCAACTAGCCAACAAAAGTAGATCGATTCTCCCGAGAAGTCCCAACCACCCTGATACAGCAACATTGGCTGTCTGACCCATTTTTGATTTCCATTAGGTGGAATTGTCCTAAAGGCACCCCAGGCCTGTCTCAACGGATAGAGGCTGATAACAGTCTTCCAGTATTGATTCCTTAACTACACATTCATATGCAAATTCTACCCCACAGTGTTACTAATGGAGGGAGCCATCTAATTAAGGAAACAGGAAAAGTTACATCAGGCAGGGGTTCGCGAAATGAGGGGAAACAACCCCTGACAGGCCTGAATACACAATAGTGTGGTTGTGGGACCCCTGCTAAGAGCACGGATCTGACAGGAGGGCGACCAGGGCGCTAGACTCTACCTTTTGTTCAGGCAGAACAAAGGCAGGCAAGCATTCAAACAGAGCCAGTTGCCCCATGAAAAGAAGGTCAGGTCACAGCCTGGTGTTATCTGAAAAGGGGGCACCTCTTTAAACAGGATAAGAGGATGATGCAAGCCCTAGAGGCTGTCAAGCTTGGCCAGTACAGCTGGTCTGTTTTGGAGGGAACTTTTGAAAAATTCAATTCAGGCCTCAGTTGAATGGGGGGGTTGGGTAGGGAGCTTGCCTGCCAGCCAACGTCCCTCGTATGGTAACATCTGTTCCCCGTTTCATAACAGGGGATCAAATAATAGCGGCCAAAACAGATACTCACCGATAAATTCGATGGCCTCATTGAACCAGGAGCTGATATTGGCTTTGTGGTTGTCCTCCACTGGAATACTCTTGTACTGGTAGTGGTCTTCAAAGTGATTGGGACAGTTGGAAGAGACGTTAATGAGGGCTGTGATTCCCAACATGTCCAGCATGTCTTTTCTAGATGCATGGTAGGCACTGCCTAAATATAAGAACGGCAAGATTTCTACTGGGCCACCCTGAAAAAAAAACCAAAACAAGTTTAATAAAAATCTTGTTTTTGTAAATAAAATGACTTGTTCTGTAGCAAAGGCACATCTTTAAAGGTTTTATAGGAGGTTGACGGTTACCTGATCATACAGAGGGGTTGTACATGAATTACAGGAAGGCTCAGCGGTGTTTGGATGGCAACTGGAGCTAAGAGGCAAACTCAAGCCTTGTGGTGGGGCCGGCTTGGTACACATTTCAGGAAACTTAGAGAAAAAGGTGTCATAACCACCTAAAAATAGGAAAAATAGAAGTCATTAGTTTTGGTAACAGTGGAATTTACAAGTGTCAGCAAAAATAACCAATTGTGACACCAGGCCAACACTGAAATAGTAAAGAACAGCTGAAGACAACATTTGGTCGGGAGCATGTATGATATCTCTCTCTCTCTCTCTCTCTCTCTCTCTCTCTCTCTCTCTCTCTCTCTCTCTCTCTCTCTATATATATATATATATATATATATATATATATATATATATATATATATATATATATATATATATATATATATATATATATATATATATATACATACATACACACACACACACACACTTTTAAAACTCCTGTGACCTCATTTACTTATAATACAGAACTAACATACTAACCAAATTATTAAAACTTAAATTTACCCATTCTGTAAATACAATATATAAAATATTTTAAAATATTATGCATTAGTCAAATATAGGCCTAAACAGTGACATAATAAACACACACACACACACACACACACACACACACACACACACACACACACACACACACACAGGAACTTTTATATACTATACTAACTATATACACACATTATTGCCTACTATATGATATGCATGTGCTATACATGACTAAATTACTATAAAACAAATAAATGTTTTTTTAACAACTTTTTTGTACCTTTAAGAAAGAAAACACTTGCTCCACATGAATTGCGACACAAAGCGTTCACAGCGAGCATTAAAGTCCCATCTTTCTTCACTTCTCCCATATCCAGACTCCTGTCATCCAGGAACACGACACTCTGGTATTCCCCGGACAGAAGTCTGTTCCTGATGTCCTCGTTGGGCACAATGTGCTCCAGTCCCAGACCCCCTCTGGCCCTCCGGCGCACTATCGTACTGAAGCGCACATTAGTGGAGCCCGATATGTGAGAGGAGCTGAAGGAAAAGAACGAGCGACAGTCCAGAACCAGACAATCTGGATCATCTCCGTCCATGAGTTCCCGAAGCGAAGCAGAGTCGATGGCGGACACTTCCATGATGACCATAGTAGTAAAGGATATATCTAAATACATTAAAAAAGGTACAAAACGTTCTCTTTTTGAATTGTGTTCTTAAAGTTCGCGAGTGTTCGTGCCAATAATAGTCCGTAGTAGCGACCCTGAAATTCGAAATTAAACTATTATGTCTTCAAAGTGAAAACTCGTTACAAAGTATCCTCTTGTTCTCGTTCTACTCTGAAAGGCGATAAGCGGCGGTTATATAGACACCTCTCCCTCTCATTTAAATGTGTGACGTCATATGCACCGCCCCTTCTGGCCCACGTGACTTCACACATACGTGTGTTTGAGTTGTTCTAGCAAGTCAGTCCACTGTCGGCCATCTTTGGAACGCACTCTGGAGGCTATTTCCAGTCATGCCAGTGCAGCTCCTTTCTACTTCAATGGAGAAACATCGAAATCTCAAAAGTGTTTGGTCAAGATTACAACCCAATAACATATTGGACATCAACAATAAAATTTGATTATACTGGAATCATTAATTGTGCTTCTTTACCTAATATAACGCTAAAACACGCATTTTTTTCCGGCTTGTCTAGCTAATGCGCATGCGCGTTAACGAGTTGATTGACAGACGATGTCTGTATCTAAAAGGTTCCTGTAAGGCGGGACTTCCTTTGTACATCTGTTGGATGCTAGAGCTTCTTGGTTGGGCGTTCCAATTTCTCCCGTTAATTTGAATAGAAGTGGCCCGTCTCTGCTATAGAATATCTCTGGCCTGTTCTACAAGGACCATCAGATTCCGTCAAAGCCAGTCGACCTCGATAAACCGAAATGCTGGTTATCTTGTCCACTTTCCGAGTGCGCTTAAGGATATGTGTTAATAATGATGACGATAATGACATTGTTGTTGTTGTTTTGTTGTTGTTGTTGGAATGGCTTTGGTGTCCCAGACCCAAAGGTTTCTAATTCACTACTCATTATAAGTCCACAGCTATGTTTCAACATTGTCTCAGATGTTTCTCCTCGATTTCCTTGAGACATAATAATAATAATAATAATAATACAAAAAAGTGTAGACTACAAATGAGACAGTTGTATCAGGGATACACGTGTGTGACATTACTTGGGTCTTTTTCTCATGATAACATCTAAGCAATCAACACTCAACCGTTGAATCTGGTTGCTGTTTTGGATAGATATTAAAGAGATGTCATTTGTGATTTAGCATTTTTTATGATCATCTCAATATGTTTAAAAATTCCTCTTTTACTATGACAGATGTCTAAAATGAAGGAATGTTTAGGAGTTTTCCCATGATGTTATTGTTTGATATGATTTCTTTCTGCTCCTCTGATAAACAACAAGACAATTAGTGAAGCTGTCATGACACTCATAAAAGTTTATACTTTGTTTTTATTGTACAGGAGTACATAGTGTGCAATGCCGCGAGAGCAAAGGCAAACCATAAAAGTTAATTACTGTATAGAAACTTGCAGTCTGGTAAATTTCCATCAGCTTCAAACACAAAACAGGCTTGGGGTATATGGGACCGTGGGATGACACCTATATTTGTTCAAGACAATGTTTTGACTTATAAGTATACATAGGGCAGTATACTTGCTCACTTGAAACACATTTTGGTGAATTTCCCTATATGCCCAAGTATAAATATTTCCGTTGTCATTGATTCACATTGAAAGTTATCGTCAACAAAGCTTTTTCCACGGATTTCTTGTAATGTGATGTTTTTATTTTGCTAGTTAACCAGTTTGCACGTTCCTCACAACAGTGACTAATGCGTTGCCATGGATGAAAATTATGATGCAAAGCGTTTTTTTGTCTTTTTTTGTGGAGTCAGCTGACTTTTGTTGCTAATATCAAAATACAAGCTACATTAGTGACTTTACTCATCTTCTCATTCTTCGAATAAGTTTATTATTAAACTTACAGCTGTATTTCTTACAATGAAAACAAGTATTCAATACGTTTACAGAAGTTTTATTTCTCACATTTATCCCAACTTGCTCAAACTTAAAAAACAAGATGCTTTGTGATCATTCTAGCCTTTTATGTTTTATCATGCAAGACTTTCATTTGATATATTATCTCAGAGTGACAGTCCCAGTTTTTTACAAGAAGCAAAATTACATATGTAGGTCATGACGTCAACATTTGCATTTCTGAAACTTGAGTCAGAGCTTGGAGGAATACTTTTTTATTATTAATTTCTGGTCTTGTTTGACAACTTTGGAGACAAAACAAAACAAAAAGTGGGGAAGTGGCATCGACATTGTTCACGGCAGCAACAGCCGGTTGGTGGTGGATTTGACTGTTAAAAAACACTGATGAGTCAGCACAGAAATGCAAGCCACAAGTCGAGACTGTAATGCAGTACCACATTAATGAATTACAAACTTTGTGCATGTTTGGGACTGGAAAAGAATTGTGCAGTACATATATTTTCTTATTGGACAAACAAGTATTTTAAAACTTCTAAATGTGAAAGAGTATACTTTTACACATTATTAAATTGTAATGTTAAATAGTCATTTTAAGTTTAGCTACAAATGAATTGTTTACATTTTTATTTACTCACCATCATGATTCTCCAAACCCAAAGAATCGCATATGCAGCTCTTCCCGTGAGTTTATAGTTTGGAATGACATGAGGTTGATTAAATATTTACAGACAACGTTCATTTTTGGTTGAATTATTCCTTAAAGTGTGGATATAGTGACTCAAAGTATCCAGGCTTATGGAAAAGAGAAGAAAATGAAAGAACAATATATAAATTATGGAAAATAAAAACTATTAAATAAATCTATAAACAGTCACCCCCACTGTGTCATATTTAAATGTAGTCATATTTACATTAACATTCATACATTTCTGTAATTACTAGCAGTTGCATGTTTTCACAGTTAGAAGGGGAAGTGAAAGAGTGTGATTAATGAGGTATTTCCTTTGTGTAGTAAAAAGAGATAGAATACATAGGCCATTTACGGACAGAGGTGACACTGGGCAACAGCTGTACGTCCTGGGAAAATACTTGGTATGTTTTTTTTTACCATAAGTAAGTTGCATTCATTGTAGCTTCTATTTCTATTTGAGACCACTGAAATTTCTAGATAGACCCAGAAATGACACAGTGAAACATATATTGAATAATACCCCACATCATTCCAGCATGACAACATACTGACTATGCGTTGACTCTCTGTTATGTCAAATAAACATTTTGAAAACTTATTTTAAAATCTGGACCGACCCGAACTTGGAAGTATAATACTGTTTTGCGACTTGTTGTTAATTGACTGTCTCTGTCATAAACAAAAAATACAAACGACAATAAACAAATAAGTATATTATTGTATATTGTGAATTTGTCTTGTTGTGAGAAACCATATTGACCCTTTGAAATGATCTGTGTATGTATGGTTCCTAAAATGTCTGTTCAGATCTACATTTAAAAATCAAACTTAAAAATCATTATTGGTAAAACCTTAATTTTAAGTATAAGATACAAAAGCACTGGAACATCCTTCTTTTCCAGTAACCCAAATGAGGCACATTCATGTTTAGGGATAACATTTACATTTTACATTTATGCATTTGGCAGACGCTTTTATCCAAAGTGACTTACAGAGCCCTTATTACAGGGACAATCCCCCCCTGGAGCAACCTGGAGTTAAGTGCCTTGCTCAAGGACACAATGGTGGTGGCTGTGGGGATTGAACCAGCAACCTTCTGATTACCAGATTACCAGTTATGTGCTTTAGACCATTACACCATAAAATACAGAATTTATTCACTTTGATCCACTGATGCACAACTGGTAATTCATGGGCTCACAAGATTTTCATTACCTTCCATTCAAGAGGTCATTTGTCCTATAGACCCATAGACAGGACGAGTAAAACGGTTGGACACACCTGACTGAATTATTTTGATCTTAAAGGAATTTCCCGTTCAATTCAACACAAAGTGAAAGGGATAGTTCACCCAAAAATACAAACTCTCACATTATCACAGAAGTACATGAGTTTCTTTGTTCTGCTGAACACACAGATTCTTAGAAGAATATCTCAGCTCTGTAGGGCCATACAATGCAAGTGAATGGTGGCCAGAACTTTGAAGCTCAAAAAGCACATAAAGGCAGCATAAAAGTAATCCATATGACTCCAGTGTTTAAATCTGTATCTTCAGAAGTGATATGAGAGGTGTTGCTGAGAAACAGGTCAATATTTAAGTCCTTTTTATTATAAATTATCCTCTCTGCTCAGTAGGTGGTGATATACATGAAGAATGTGAATTGCCGAAAAACAAAAGAATAATGTAGAAATGGGAGTGAAAGTAGACATTTATAGTAAAAAAAAAGAGGTAAATATTGAGGTGTTTCTCACCCACACCTATCATATAACTTCTGAAGACATGGATTTAACCATGGGATTATTATACTTATATGCTGCCTTTATAAACTTTTTGGACCTTCAAAGTTTTGGCCGCCATTCATTTGCATTGTATGGACATACAGAGCTGAGATATTCTCCTAAAAATCATCATTTGTGTTCTGTAGAAAGAAAGTCACACACATCTGGGATGGCATGAGGGTGAGTAAATGATGAGAGAATTTTCATTTTTGGGTGAACTACTCCTTGAATGTCAATTAACACCATTTGTGGAACAATGTTGTTTCCCACAAAGAATAAAAAAGAAGCTAAAATCGCAGTTACTGTAAGCCACATACAATGTTAGTGAATGGGGCCAGTCCATAAATGCTAAAATACACGTTGTTTCAAATGTACAGACACAAGACTTAAACATTATATAGTTTACACGATTTTAGTGCGATAAAACCGCTTATACTCACTTTATCTGTTTAAAGGTGATCCAAAATTTCAACTTTGCTTTCATGACAACGAAACTAATCTAATCATGATGTATAAGATATGAGACACAGATCAGGTTAGTAAGCTACATTTTTGTCTTATTACACAATTTCCTTTCTTCAGTTTGTTTTATTTCAAAGCCTAGCCCTGATGACTTCACTATTACTCTAAAGTATAAAAAAAATAAAAAAAATGAACAAAATCACATTTTTGAATGCCGTCATGTAGAATTCCAGCAATAATTAAAAGATGTAAAAATCATGATGTATAAACTATGAGACAAAGATCAGATTAGTAATCAACATTTTTGACTCATTACACAATTTCCTTTCTTCAGTTTGTTTTATTTCATAGCCTAGCCCTGATGAATTCACTATTACTCTAAAATGTAAAATGGTTAAAAAAATAAATCCTTCTTCAAACCAGTCATGTAGGATTCCAGCAATAATAATAACATTATAAACAGCATTATGCTCAGATTACACATTTACAAAGAACATAACAAAGCCACAAAGTTGCTATTTATTTGTTGTAGGAACTCCATTTTACTGTTTAACCACATAAAAAGGAAGCTAGTAAAACTGAACTTTGAGTTTTGAATCTCCCTGGGCAACACGTGAAGTTGGCACACCACAACGAGTTTCACAAACCGGAAACAGAATAATCGCGGCGACGTTCGTCAGACCAATAGAATTTTGCAAAGCGTCCTAAGCAGTCGTCACATCCGGTTTGAACAGCCGGCGCGGTTGAAGGAATAATCTGGAATTGTCTCTGAACTTTCTCTCGTATCTTTTAAACACTTTTGGCTTTGTTTTGAAATCGTGCAATCACAATGACTTTCGATGTTCGGAGGTGAGTAGCGGGTTAAAGCAGTTCGGCCGCTAGTTTGCGAATTGTTTTGATGTAGTGCATGAGTTAAACACGAACACAATATAAGACACAACGGTTCACGGTTCATATTGGTTAAACACTATAAATTAAGTTTTTGTTTTATCTCAAAATTATTTCTAAACTTTGTTTAATAGCATAAAAATGGTCTTGATAAATATCTATGGATCATTTACGTTTAAGCAAATGCCCAAATATGACGTCAATGTAGGCAGCACACATGGTTTTAGAAATAATTTAATAAAATACAGGAGCATAACATGTTTTTTTTCCAGCTTTTTGTATTGTAAAAACACTTTTAAATCCATTTATTTTCTCTCAAAATATTTTGCAAACAGCTTGATGCATTTTTATGAATGCTTTACATTTGAACAGATTGTAGAGGATGCTGTCAGCACCTGGCTACTGCATGCAACATTTATTAGTTATTTACAGTGTTGCCAGATGTACGATAATTATCGTATTTGTACGATAATTTTGACCTCTGTACGATGTACGATCAATAATGAAAAAAATCCCATAATGTACGATAATTTCAGAGTTTTCAGTCGTTCGTCCAAACACACATCCTACCGCTTCTCTCTCGGACCCCAAATCATTTCGCAGGCTCGCCTGCCTGCACACAAACACGTATACACACACACACACACACGCACGCACACAGCACAAGTGGCATCCGATGATGACAGCGACTTAGAGATCGAATTTGAATCTTTTTTGTGTTAATTGTGCACTTTTTTCTTTTTTGTGCACTTTTTTTCGGCATATCTTTTGCACTTTGGAAAAAAAAAGTTATTCAGACTTCCTCCAGTTAATGTGAGCGTATTATACAGCTTGTTCAAATTGGCTGTAAAATTATTTGGAAAATAAAATTGTTGGAAAATAACTATATTTTAAGTGTTTGGTTTGTGTACGATATTTTTTTAAAAAAAACGATAATTTTGAGGTTTTGGTACGATACTTCGACATTTCTAATCTGGCAACACTGGTTATTTATTTATTAGTTGTAGGTGCACTTTTAGAGCTAGCACGTGGATTAGTTGGTATGTGGTTATTTTTCAATTATGTGCATGTGCCTTTATTCAACATCAGTTAATAGTGTTTATAAACGCATTAAACGCTGTTTATAGGATATAACTGAGCTAGATCTATGTTCCTGTTCACACACAGTTATGCAAATATAAAACAGGCCCCAAAACAAATTAAAATTATATTTACCATCACATCATGAGTTCTGCTCTAAAGCATTGTATATGAAAGAACAAATTCAAGATCATTTTTTTCTGTTCATTATTCAGAGCCACAAGACCATTTATTCATGATGAAATTATCAAGAGCGAGTTGTGCTATTCACTCTGAATTAAGGAAGACATCTCCGGAATGTTTGTAAATATAATGAATCCTTAACATACCCCCATAACAAGGTTTTCCTTTTGCTAGATTGCAAAGTGTCATTCATTTATGCGACTTTTTGAGTGTAAATTTGTATATTTTTTTGAATCCCTCTTTTCTCCCAATTTGGAATGCCCAATTCCCACTACTTAGTAGGTCCTTGTGGTGGCGCGGTTACTCACCTCAATCCGGGAGGCGGAGGACAAGTCTCATTTGCCTCCACTTCTGAGACTTGTCAATCCACACATCTTATCACGTGGCTCATCGTGCATGACACCAGGGAGACTCACAGCATGTGGAGAATCATGCTACTCTCCGCGATCCACACACAACTTACCACAAGCCCCATTGAGCGCGAGAACCACTAATCGCGACCACGAGGAGGTTACCCCATGTGACTCTACCCTCCCTAGCAACCGGCCAATTTTGTTGCTTAGGAGACCTGACTGGAATCACTCAGCACACCCTCGCGACTCCAGGGGTTGTAGTTGTGTGTGTACATTTCTTGAGCAGGTGGAGATGACGCATTACTCTTGCACTAATACAAAACGGAATTAGTTTCGTCCCCATTGTTTTACGTTTACATCTTAAGGACGCTTTATGTAAATATTTGATTCGCGGTTTGATTTTAAATCAAAATGTGTGACTTTGCTTCACTATATTGAAATGGCTACAATAAGGAATGCAAAAGGGTTCATAGGAAAAGGCTTTTCACACATTTGTCAGTAGTTTGTCCCTGAACGATTTGTCACATTTATTACCTAGCTATGAAAATATGGATGCCAATAGGTGTTTTAATCAGTCTGTTTGTCTTGATAGCATCAATAAAGTGATATTTAATATCACATTACTCTTCTGTGCAAAAACGGACCTTCAGGAGTCCCATAAAGTTTGCACACAGTTACTTATCTTCATTAACATATTATTTATGGTTATTAGATCATCAGACACAAGTATATGTCATATGTAATGTCCAATCATCAGAATAGCTCACTAACTTACTACTCTTAATATTTCTGTATTATATAGTAAATATAATTTGTACAGAATGCATTTTTTTCTATATATTATAAATGTAATTTTCTGCTAGTTAGAATTCAGTTTAGCTAAAGGTTGTCGCCAGGCAAGTTTATTTATATTGCATATTTCATACACAATGGCAATTCAAAGTGCTTTATATATAATAATGATAAAGAACATTTAAGATATATATTTTTTTAAATCAGTTAAGAACAAGTAATAAGAATAAAAAGTAATAAGATACATTTAAAAAAATTAAAAATATTAAAATAAATAAAAAAAGAAAACCATAATATTGATGCAGTGCAATCAGTAAGTGCAGAACAGTGTTCAGTGAATACATGCACAGATAAACAGATGTGTTTTCAGTCTGGACATGAATGTGGCTACTGTTGGTGCACACCTGACCTCTTCTGGAAGATGGTTCCAGCTGCTGGTGGCATAATGGCTAAACGCTGTCTCACCTTGTTTTGAGGTATTTCTAACTGACTTGATCTTGATGATCTGTGAGGTCTGTCAAGTTTATATTCAACAGGCATATTTGCAACGTATCAAGTCCTAGGCCATTGAGTGATTTATAAACAAGTAATAGTACTTTAAAATCAATTGTAAATGTAACTGAAGCCAGTGGAAAGACATGAGGACTAGAGTAATATGCTCAGATTTTTTGGTTAGGGTAAGAATCCTGGCAGCAGCATTCTGAATGAACTGCAGCTGTCTAATGGTATTTTTGGGAAGGTCATTGAGGAGTCCATTGCAGTAATCTACCCTACTGCATGAATACATTTCTCTAAATCTTGACTGGATACAAAACATCTCAATCTCGCTATATATTTTAGATTTTAGAAGGCTGATTTAGATATTGATACTATGATATTCATAATAGTTTATAGTTACGGTTTTATGCTTCTTCACAGTGCTGCTTAGTAGTGGATTACATGTAATCTGGATTAGGTAATCATATTACAAAAACCAAGTACTTGTAATTGGACTAAATTAATTTTTAAAATACTCATTATCGGACTACAGTTATTTTTTTATAGATGACATGATTACATATTAACAAGGCAATGGCAGTAAATTGTTAATAATTTATTGATTATTTTCATATCAATATCATCATATTCTTACCCCAAAGTGCAAAAGTCTCACAGATGAACATTTTCAGCATGTGCTCCTTTTACATTATAAAAGTAAGATGCACCTCAGATAAGGAATAGCTGATGGACTATTACTATGTAGTAAGTGTTAAAAGTAAGCATGTCAGAGTTTGAGCTGTTAGCTTTGACCTAGCAATGTCATTGCTGTGATTTCAGGTTCATTAATGTTTCTATGGTTTTATGCACTTAAAACAAACTTGATATGTTTTAAAAAATATATATGATTTCTCACTACCTCACCAATGTTGTGCAGCTCACACATTGAACTTAAAGGATCTAGTGGCTGCCATCTCTAAGGGTTCTGCCCGTATGGTACACAATAGTTAAAAAATGGATTACATTTACTTCCTATAGCCTACTTTTATATTAAAATGATTAGCCAGGAGGTCCCACGTGATGTCATGCGAAGGGCAGACACGTGAGAGACAGCTCTGTGCACTTTGCTAATTTTTGTAATTATTTTCATGATATAATCCGGTAAAATTTGATACACCCAGTTACACATTTGCTGTTTGATGTAAACATTGACAAGAAGTCAAAAGCCTCGTGCTCTGGAGCCATTAAAAGACACTTAACGTGTTCAAGATAAAATCCCAGACAGGCCTGTGGACTCAATTTGGATGGATGGGAGGAACCCAGCATCGACTGTCCAACATGTCGGTGATGTTGACGAAGGTAGTTGTGGACTTGGAGGATCTCTCTGTAATACGTCGATCGATTGTTAGTCACAAGAGTGGCAGATGTTGAGAAACAAATCGATTATCATCGTCATTGGAAAGGGAATTATCCTCTGTGGCTTGGGAGGCACTTAAGGTGGTTCTCGGGGCTGGATTGTACAGTATGCCGTATACGTAGAGTTGGAAGGAAATATTAAAAGTGCAGAGGCAGAGCTGAAGCGCCGTATGTCGTCTAATGGCCTCAGAGAATTAACCCGATTGAAATATAGATACAATACTAAAGCAGGGAAGCTTTTGGCTAGATATATAAAGCAGATAGGTTCTTTTCCTACCATTCACTCATTGATATCTGCTGGTTGTGAAATATTTACCTCCACCATTGATATTAATAATGCCTTAAAAGAGTTCTATCTTGATCTTTATAGTTCCACGTCTTCGTCTACTGATGTTGATATTAGAAACTTTGTGGAACCATTAGAATAAGGAAAACACCATTAAAAAAACAATTCTCTTGATTCTGAGATAATGTTGGAGGAACTTGAAGAGGTAATTAAGTCCCAACCTGCTGGCAAGGCTCGAGGCCAGATGGTTTTGTCGCAGAATGTTTTAGATCCTATGCTGCAGAACTGGCTCAACTTTTGTTAGAAGTTCATACTGAATCATTAACGAATGGAAAGCTACCGCCAACCATGACACAAGCCCGGATCTGAGTCTGATTATTAAAAAGGACAAAGATCCAAGCAAGTGTAAAAGTTACCGTCCAATCTCCCTGATCCAATTAGATGTAAAAATGTTGTCAAAAATGTTGGCTAACCAATTAAATAAGGTTATGACATCTCTTATATGTATAGATTAGGTGGGGTTTATTTGGGCCATAGCTCTTCTAATAACATGAGAATGGGATTATCTTTTAAGATTTTGGAAATGTACGGGTTCGGGAGTACATTTATTGGTTGGATTAAGTTATTTTATAGACACCCTGTAGCAGCGATACAAACAAATGTGTTAATTTCAGATTATTTTACTCTGAATAGGGGCACTTGCCAGGGTTGCCCTCTTTCTGCATTATTGTTCTGTCTTGCCCTGGAACCATTAGCAGCCACGATAAGAAAGGAGGATGATTTTCCAGGGGTGGTTGCGGGAGGTGTGGCGTATAAGCTTTTTCTTTACGGAGATGATATTTTATTATTTGTCTCTGAACCTACTAGATTAATGCCATGCCTCCACAGAATTATACATTCCTTTTCCGAGTTCTCTGCATACAAAGTCAATTGGTCTAAATCCGAAGCTTTGGCTCTGACAACGTTCTGTCCAGTAACGGCCATCCAGCCAGGTGCCTTCCAGTGGCTCAAACAGGGAATTAAGTATTTGGGGATTTTATTCCCGGCAAATTTGTCTGTCCTAGTTAGTTAATATTGACCCTTTAATAAAATCATCATTACATTTATCAATAATTGTGAAGGTTTATGTTATTAAAATGAATTGTATTCCTAAATGTAACTATCTGCTACAATCTCTCCCTGTAGATGTCCCCCTCTCTTATTTCAAGCAATTTGATAGCATAGTGAAGTCCTTCATTTGGAATGGTAAGCATCCCAGTTTGCTTTAATAAGTCACATAGGCTGCTTGACAAAGGTGGGCTAGGCCTACCCAAGATTTAGTTTCATTATTATGCGTTCAGTCTCAGACATTTGGCTCATTGGTCACTTCCACCTGAGAGAGCCGCTCCCTGGTTTTGTTTTGAACCGGCAGTTCTTGCCCCCATTTCACCATTGCAAAGTAATCAAACTAATCGGAAAAGTTAAGTTACACATGTTATTTCGCATTTACACTGGTATGGACTAAAGTGTCCAGATTGTTTAATTCTGACACTTATTTAAATGTTGCCTCGAGCATATTTCATAACCCAAGATCGTGTATTGGCAAGTCCCCTTTCTGCTGGCCAGAGTGGATTGTGAGGGGGGTTGCTACACTCTGTGACCTATTTGAAAGTGGAGTGTTGAGATTTCTAACATTTTGGGTTCCTCAGTCCTCAGTTTTATAAGTATTTACAACTGCCCCACCTGCTTTGTACTATTTTTGGGAGTAGCACACCCTTCCCCCCTAAGGAGGCAGATGCTTTTGGAGAGGTGATTGTAGATTTTGGAAAAGATCATGAAACATCAGTGTAGTACTCCCTGTTGATTGAGAGTCTGGGGGACGGAGCCTTAACTTCTCTCATGAGAGTATGTGAGAAAGATTTCAACTTGGTATTGGAGGTGTGGGCTAAGATCCTTAAAAACGTTAAGTCTGCATCTAGAGATGCAAGGGTGCGTCTTATACAATGAAAACATTTGCATAGATTTTAATGGACCCCCTCTAGACTGGATAGGCTTGGTCTTAAAGACCCACCCACCTGCTGGAGATGCCAAACAGAGGATGGAGATATGGCCCATGTTTTTGGTGGTGTGTCGAGATCAAGAAATTCCGATCGAAGGTTTAGAATTTTGGGTACTCAGGTTTCGTTTTGCCCCAGACTTTGTGTTCTGTGCAATGGGGTGGTCATCGATGTGAGGGATGGCCATATAGAGAACTGGGTTCTGACCTGTGTGATGATCACCAGGCAGTTTATTTTTAGGGGTTGGAGGTCAGCTGGTGTGCCCCCATATCAGAGTGGTGCACGGAGATGGGGAGTGTAGCGGCTTATGAGAATATGGGGATGATTTAGATTTGTTTGTCCAGATGTGGGGCAGGTATTTGGGATTTTTGGAGGGCTGTAGTATAGTTTTAAGAGAGTATGATTAATATGTGTGTACATGTATGTGTATGTACATATATGTATATGAGTATATATATATTTACTTATCTGTGACCACAGGATTGTTTTTTGGGGATGTGGGGTAGGAGGTTGGGGGAGGGGGGTTGGGGTTTAAATGTTGAATGTGTGTGTATGTAGGTATATGTGCTTGTGTTTTGATTCTTAATGCACGTGACTTAAAATAAAAAATAATTAGGTTGTAGTAATCAAAAAGTAATCGGATTATATCACTCCAAAAATTTAATCTACGGGATTACGTTACTTATTCAACACTTTCTCCCTGGTTGCATTACAAATACAAAAAAAAAAAGAATTTTTTTTATGCTTTGCTACATTCTGGTTGCCGTTATTGTACATTTGTACTGTTCAGTGCCTTCTGACATCTTTGAACAGCCGGGGGTGCTTATTGTGTTGTAATTCAGGAAATAAGAAATATCTGACATATTCAATCAGTTTACTTCTAAACAGCCAGAGGGAATGTGTAAATGTTCTGCCTCTTACGCAACACATTGAAGTGTGTATATACTGCCTAATCCTTACAGATTTGTGTCTGTACAAAATGTCTTTGAAGTGTGTCCTGCAGTACACAACTGATTTGTGATTTGATAACTGATTAATCCAGTTTAAGGCCTTCTGACTTTTTCTGTTTTGGTAAAATAAGTGCTATAATTTCCAACTGTTAGATAAGTTCTCAGATACAGTAAATACCATAATAGAGATAGCGTTAAAAATCAGATAAGTGTTGTAAGCAGCACTGTGATTCATTTCTTTGACAGTAAGTTCTGTGTTGGTGTGGTAAAACGTTCAAAATCATCAGAAAGGCGAGATGGCGTATCTAGCAGTATGTCTCGCATGTCCATTTTGTGGTATTTGGTTTGCAAGTACATTCTGACTTAAATGAATGAGTGAAGTCAGACAGATCAACTGAACCACAAGTTGCAGTTAATCATCATTTTGCTAACAAAAATATCAAATTAGTATTGAAGTTTAAAGGAATATGTTTGGGTTCAATACAGGTTAAACTCAGTCGACAGCATTTGTGGCATAATGTTAATTACCAAACATTTTTTTTGACTCGTCACTCTTTTTCTTTCTAAAAAGCAAAAATCAAAATTACAGTGAATGGGGCCACATTTTAGAGGGTTTAAAGGTAGAAATGTTATGCTTAGAATTCTATAAAAATACATTCATTCTTCTGTTAAAACTCATGTGTTATTTGAGCTGTAAAGTTGTTTAAATCATAATTTTTACAGTCGCTTTATGGTTTGTTGACTACATCATCGCAACAAAGTTGTAAAATTGGATATAACTTTACACAGAAATGGTTAGTAAGTGATTTTATCCGACTATAATCATGTTAACACACATTCTTTATGTCTTGTGGCTATACTTTTAAAACAGTGAGTATTTTAACGTGTACAGATTGGCCCATGTTCACTTCCATTGTAAGTGTCTCACCGTAACCCAGATTTTAGCTTTTTTATTTTATATGAAAAGGAGGGACGAGATAAAATACATTTTTGTGGTTATCAGTATTATGCCACAAATGCTGTCGATTGAGCTTAACTTGTATTGAACCAGGAAAATTCCTTTAAATAGAAAATGAACCGCCTCATACAATGCCCCCAAAATATTTGGTCACTTTAGGTATGACTTATTCTTAAAACCAAGTGTCATATGCAAACAAAGCTTTTCTCAGAACTAACTATTCTGAGCAATTTTTGCTATGACTTTTGAGAACCGGTGTTAAAGTGATTTTTAGTTGAATAAGTTCCCCTCAAGTTCACACAGGTGACAAACTATGGACATTGCCCACATCCACAAAGTGTCATAATAGTTTCTTTATTTTGAACAGTTTGTCTGAAATGTTTTACTTAAAATATGCCTGTACTATCTTTCTTTCAAATATATGTCGCTTTGGTTTAAAATGTTATCTGATGCAATGACATGCATTCATTTTAAAGTGTGACTTAATTGTCCAAATACTTTTTACTGTAAATTCTCCATCTAAAACTGACCAAATCCAGTCTCTTACAAGAAGTGAAGACATCATGTAGGGTTTTCAGTAGCTTAAGAACAGCGTGTCCTTTTTCAGAGATTCACGCAATAGGGTCCTACATCCTGTGAGCTCTTCAGTCAGAACACAGTAAACTGTATGGTTTCTGTCATGGGAGGAGGGGGCAGAACA
This sequence comes from Moxostoma hubbsi, assembly GCA_032164185.1. Classification (NCBI taxonomy): domain Eukaryota; kingdom Metazoa; phylum Chordata; class Actinopteri; order Cypriniformes; family Catostomidae; genus Moxostoma; species Moxostoma hubbsi. Next base: position 3,211,427 of record JAVLUX010000025.1, read on the forward strand.
GCAGGGTGTTTGGTAGAATAGGAAACAAGCCCTCCCACCCTCCTGCATTGCGTCATCTTGGGGTAATTTTTCTCCAAGAAATGTTCACAGGTGTGAGTGTTTTTTGTGGGCTGAAGGCGTGAGAGGTTGGACTGGAGTTGTGATGTGGCTGTGAAGGAAGGTTTCAGAGCCGAAAAAGGCTAGGTTTACATCTGTGAGCGGGATAGTTTGGCTTTGGAGTCCACAGAGCTTGAGAAAGCTCCTTAAAAAGCCAGGATTTGGATTGATTCCTACAGAGAGTTATATAACTCAGACTCCCAATGGTTGACGTCTGCTCTACCAGACCTAATGTTTTGTTGTTTTCCACTCAGGAGCAGGGGCATAACTGCCGCCTTAGGGCTCAGGGTGAGAGGGTGCCCGCAACAGTTGACCATATGGAACCATAAAAATGACTGCGGGCCCGACGGGTGACAATAAATGACCCAGGCTACCCAAGTAGATGGCCCGACATGTTCTTTGCACTGGGGCCCCTAAAATCTAAGTTACACCACTGACATTGAGAGTAACTTTGATAATAACTTATACAATAACATATGCTTTGCAGTCAATCCAGTACTTGTTATCTGAAAGAATAAAACAAAAATGCTACTTTAAAAGATGAAATCGTCATTTTTACTGTCGTTTTGTGGATTACGGCGATACTTTGTTATAGCAACGTAGTTGTAAAATTGGCTACAACTTTACACAGAAACAGTAAGTGATTTTATCACATTAAAATCATGTTAAAATGCATATTGTTGACGTCTAGTGGCGATTCATTTGAACAAGTGAGTATTTTATCATTTACGAATTTGCCCCATTCACTTTCATTGTAAGTCCCTCACTGTTACCAAGATTTGTGCTTTTTTTTAAAGGATGGATGAGTCAAAATTTGCACTAGAAAATAAGGCAAAGTTAATGAGCTTGTTTACATGTACACTAATGCTGATAACTATCAAAAATCAGCTTATTAGGGGGACCTGGGTAGCTTCCTAAGCAACCAATTGGCCCGGTTGCTAGTGTGGCTATAGTCACGTTGGGTTAACCTCCTTGTGGTCGCTATAAATAGTGGTTCTCGGTGGGGTGCGTGGTGAGTTATGCTTGGATGTTGTGGAGAATAGCGTGGGCCAGTGTAGTTAACATCTCTGTGTTAATGTGCACAACAAGCCACATGATAAGATGCACGGACTGACGGTCTCAGACGCATAGGCGAATGAGATTCGTCCTCCACCACCCGGATTGAGGTGAGTCACTACGCCACCAGGAGGACTTGGAGGGCATTGGGAATTCCAAAATGGGGAGGAAAGGGCAGAAAATAATTATTAGCTTATTAAAAAGCAGACAACATGGGAAAGCCATGTCTCCATGAGTTTTGAAATAATCTGATATATTCTTTTGCTTTTGAAGTCAAAACAACACTTGCACACATTGGATAAGGCAGTAAAATACGATAAAATTGTTTACAAGCGAAATCGGGGGTATAGGCAAAAATCTATGTGTGCTGCTTGGTATTTGCCTAACCCGTTTATGGCCTTTGATAAAGGAAAACTGACCACGCACATTATCGGCATGCAAAACCGGTGTAAGAACCTGCACGCTCCGTGATTAGGTCTGGATTTTTTGCGGTGCAACCCAACTGTTTTACACAATCTACAAAGGGTCCCTTTTAACCCAGAGTTTGAAATTGACATTTGCTTCCCCTGATGTTAGCTCTGGTCTGAGTGAGTGAGTGATGTGCATTTAGTAAGTGTTGACAGCGTTCCCTATGACCTCAACTGCACTGTTGGGTAGTGAAAATCCAAAGCAGATCAGAGGTTGTAGTTTTAAGGCAGGAATGCAGCGGAAGAGGTGTAACTGAAGAAGCAGGGGTCGCGCCAGACTGTTGCGTCTGGGCCGGAGTTTAATGGACTGCTGCCATAGTTCACATTCCTCAACGCCTCTGTAATGCCTTACGCTACGCTGGGAACAGAATGTTCTTTCACATGCTCTCTTCCCAGGAGAACACAATATTTACCTTTTCCCCCCTTTTCTCTTTCCCTTCTTTTCCTTCCAGGTTCGATATCTACAGGAAAGTGCCCAAAGATCTTACCCAGCCAACGTATACAGGAGCTTTCAGTGAGTTACAATATTCATAAACATTACTTTCCTTCCATACACCCTCATCCACTCTATCAATCAATAGAGTGAAAGAAAAGTGATTGCCCACTTTTTAAACGGCCTTGGGAAGAAAAAAATTCTCATACATTTTTTCCATAGCGATTTACAAATATTCTTCAATAAAGAATTCTAAGCTATGTGCCAAACCAACCAGCTCCGAGATGAGTCACAACAGTACAAGCTTTCGATTACATAATTCGCAATGCTTCATGTGAGTTAGCGGTCGCTGAACTGAGCTTTCCTTGGTGTAAATTTCAGTTGAAATCACACAGAATTGTGGCTTGTACAACTGCAGAAGCATATCGTCATTTAACAATCTCTGAGCTCATAACAGGCCTGCTTTGAAAGGTTTATGTTTTCACTAAATGGCAACTTCTGCAGAGAAAATGTATGGTATTTTCACTTCTGGAACCCGACAAATGCACTTTATAACCAGCCTAATCTGGCACTGGCTCTTATAAACCTTTTTTTTGTAAACATTCTTCTTTCTATGTTGTATTCCCTCATGCAAGTTTCCTGCTCTCATCCCGATTGATTATTCACTCCTGTTTCGATCAAACTTATTTGATGACTCAGTTTTGGAGGGCTCATAGTTCCAGCCTTTATTACACAGAAGGGTAGATGTTTGTAAGGTTAGGTGTTGCTGTTTGACTCATGTTGGAATGATATTAGCACTATGTTATTACACACTCATTCCTGTGGCTGCGTCTTTTGTTCTTTTGGCCTTGAATGAACTACCTCACTTTTAGTCATGTTTGCTTAAGTTTACACCAACAGATCATAAACGCACAACCATAACATTGTTCCTAAACCGGTTTGCGATTAAGTTGTCATGTGCTCAGGTGTAAATATAATTGGTTGTGAAAGGTAAACAAATGAGATTGTGTATATGTAGTTTAATTGGGATGTTTTCAAGTCTACGAAGATAATGACATCTGTTTTCTTTAATTTACTGTTTTTGAAGCTTTCTAATATAGTTACCGAAACAGATATAAAGCAAGCTAAAATCATTAATCTATGAAGATTACTTCTGTCTGACGTAATAAACATTTTTTTAAACTTTTCTGTAAATTTAAAGAAACACATAGAGTCAGAAGATTACCTATACTTTGGTTGAAGCCATTAAAACTAATGTTTTACCCTCTCCACAGATTTCACATTAGCAATTGATAGTTTTGTCAAGTCATTCAGGACATCTGCTTTGTGCAAGACACTAGTAATTTTTCCAGCAATTGTTTACAGACAGATTGTTTCACTTTTAATTGACTATCACAATTCCAGTGGGTCAGAAGTTTACATACACTAAGTTACCTGTGCCTTTAAGCAGCTTGGAAAATTCCAGAAAACGACGTCAAGCCTTTTGGCAATTAGCTTCTGATTGTCATATTGGCTAATTGAAGTTAAATGGAGGTGTACCTGGTAATGTATTGTAAGACCTACCTTCAAACTCTGTGCCTCTTTGCTTGACATCATGGGAAAATCAAAAGAAATCAGCCAAGACCTCAGAAACAAAAGTGTACCTCCACAAGCCTGGTTCATCCTTGGGAGTAATTTCCAAATGCCTGAAGGTACCACATTCAACTGTACAAACAATAGTACGCAAGTATAAACACCATGGGACCACACAGCCATCATACCGCTCAGGAAGGAGACACATTCTGTCTGCTAGATATAAACGTAGTTTGGTGCGAAAAGTGCAAATCAATCCCAGAACAACAGCAAAGGACCTTGTGAAGATGTTGGAGGAAACAGGTAGACAAGTATCTATATCCACAGCAAAACAAGTCATATATCGACATAACATGAAAGGTTGCTCAGCAAGAAAGAAGCCGCTGCTCCAAAACCACCAGAAAAAGTGCACAGGGGGTCAAAGATCTTACTTTTTGGAGAAATGTCCTTGTAAAGGATTTAGATGGGCAAGGAGGCGGCGAGAACCGGCTTGACAATATAAATAATAGTTTAATGAGAAACTAAAACAAAAGACAAAACGCACACATGACGGACATGTCCGTAAATGATCTCTCTCTCCCGCACCACCGTCTGCAAATCAGTCTTTATCCCTCTCCAAGGCTGAATTAGCCTGATAAGGGACCGAGTGTGTATAATCACGACCCGGCTTCACCCTCCACCCTGTCACATTCCTCCCTCGTTCTCTCAGGCTGGGGAGCCCCCGGCATGACATACATCACCCCCCCTCTTTCCCTGGGGGAGTGTGTGCCCTAAGCCCCATCTGCAAGCATGTCATCCCCGTCTACCTGGATGAGGGAGGGGACAAGGGGAGGAAAACAGAAATAATTCATCTGGGTGGGTACTTCCTGTAACAGTGTAGTTAACTCGCCAGTTCTCCGATACACCGTAGCTTGGTCCCCGGCCACTCCTCCACCCTCCAATGGATGACAGCCGCGCCTCCCCGGGCGGATTGGAGGCAGTCCTCCAGCCCCTGGCGGACGGAACGCCCCGCCACATCCTTGGGGAACAGAAGGGGTCTCCCCCTCCCCTGGCAGCGGTTCTCCCTCTCCAGGTGGTCGGCAGTGAGCCCCTCCCCGGTCGCAGTCGGCGGTCTCATACCCTGCCGCGTTTCAGCGGCTGGTAGGGGACTCCTCCGCCCCTGGCAGCGGCTCTGACCGCTCCAGGCGGTCGGTTAGGAGCCCCTTCTCCTCTCGCGGTCAGCAGCTTCTCCATTGGGGTGGACGGTAGTGGCGAGAACTCTAATACGGCGTATCTCTCCTACTTCCCGGGTCTCGGCACCAGTGTAAAGGATTTAGACGGGCAAGGAGGAGGCGAGAACCGGCTTGACAATATAAATAATAGTTTAATGAAAAACTAAAGCAAAAGACAAAACACACACATGACGGACATGTCCGTAAATGATCTCTCTCTCCCGCACCACCGTCTGCAATAGGCCTTTATCCCTCTCCGAGGCTCAATTAGCCCGATAAGGGACCGGGTGTGTATAATCATGACCCGGACCCGCCCTCCGCCCTGTCACAGTCCTCTTGTCTAATGAAACAAAAATGTAATGTGTAATGTTTGGAGGAAAAAGGGTGAGGCTTGCAAGCCGAAGAACACCATCCCAACCGTGGAGCATTGGGGTGGCAGCATCATGTTGAGGGGGTACTTTGCTGAAGGAGGGACTGGTGCACTTTACAAAATAGATGGCATCATGAGGAAGGAAGTTTATGTGGATAGATTGAAGCAACATCTCAAGAAATCAAACAGGATGTTAAATCTTGGTTGCAAATGGGTTTCCAAATGGACAATGACACCCAGCATACCTCAAGTTGTGGCAAAATGGCTTAAGCACAACAAAGTCAAGGTATTGGAGTGGCCATCACAAAGCCCTGACCTCAATCTGATTAGAAAATTTGCGGGCTGAACTGAAAAAGCATCTGCAAGCAAGGAGGCCTACAAAGTGTATGTAAACTTCTGACCCATTGGAAATGTGATGATAGAAATAAAAGCTGAAATAAATAATTCCCTCTACTATTATTCTGACATAAAATAGTGACCCTAACTCAGGGCTCCAGACTGCAACTAAAATGTTATTGACTAAAAATTACTTATTGCGACTATAATTTAAAACCTAGTCGCTATTGGTGTCAGTTGTGTTGCGTGCATTCATATGCTTGATATCATCGTGTGAGTTATTGAATACATCTTTAGAGCACACACTAGTGTGTCTCACGCTGCTTTTCACACGTTCTGTTTCTGACGAGCTCGCTACACTGCACGCAACAAGAAACCCAGCGCAAGAGAGTCGTGAGCAAACGACTCTTTTAAACCAGGTCTTTTTCATGAATCACCCGAAAAGAACTGAAGGTTTGAACTCAGGAGCTCAGGTTAGCAGTTTGAATCAGATTCACTTTCTCAGCAAATCAGCCGGAAGTGAGCTCACAACTGGGAGCGCAGACATTTCAAAATAAGAGGCCCTTGTGTATTTCGGGCTTCTTTACAATTAAAAGTCCCTTTTTTTTTTCTCCCGGTAATTAATGATTGGGATTGGAGTACCACAATAAACTGCATCTGGGATTTCATTCAATTTAGACTCTTTTAGTCTCTGTGTCTGGGCCATCCGGTAAGAGTAAAAGATTGTAAAACAATAAATATATATATATGTTTAATTGAGCAAAGCTTTTTTTCATCACAGCATTTCTAAAAATAATACTTTATTTAGGCGTCTTAGTGTTTATAATACAAACAGAAACCAAATTATAACCAAGAATAAAAAAAATCTACAGGTCAAAATAATTAGCCCTCTGATGTTAAGTCAATAGTGTATCCTTTTTGCTTGATAACAGCCTTTAGTCATTTGTTGTAGTTCTCAACAAGTTTTAGGCATTTCTCCCGAGGAGTCGCAGCCCATTCCTCCTTAGCAAATCTCTCAAGCTCCTCCAGATTTGTTGGTGTCCTGACAGGGACTCTAGTCTTTCTATGGGATTTTAGTTCTAGCTTTAGTTTTGTCTCATCTGACCAAAGGACACGTTTCCAGTATGCATATTTTTTCTCTAGGTTGTCCTTGGCAAACTTCAGTCTAGCTTGGAGGTGTCTCTTCTTCAGAAGTGGAGTTTTTCTTGGTCTGCAACCTCGCAGTCCATTCCTGTGCAGGGCTCTAGTGACTGTCTTCGTTGAGACATCAATTCCAGACTTGACTAAATCATTCACAAGTGTCTTGGCAGTTGTTCTTGGGTCTTTAGAAACCTCCCTCACCAGTTTTATTTCCAAGGTTTTTGAAATCTTTTACTTCCTGCCTTTGCCAGTCTTGTTCTCCACTGTGTGGGTCTCTGATAATACTTCTCACGGCAGTTCTTGACACCTGAATACGCTTTGATAAATGTGTATATCCTTCTCCTGCTTTGTGAGCATTAACAATTCTTTTTCAGACAGATTTATATTACTTCTAGTTGATTTGCAAGATCCTGATCCTCAGTTTGAAGTGCAACATAAAGGCTTGGGGGATTAATTAGGTTAATTATGTGAGTTAGATTAATTAGGCAAGTCATTGGATAACAGTGGTTGGTTCTGTAGCCAATCAAACAGATAATTTCTTAAGGGGGCTAATAATATTGACCTTAGCAGTTTTTTTATTTTTTTAAATAATTATTTTGTTCCAGGCAAATTGAAATAAATAAGGCTTTCTCCAGAGGAAAAATATAATTAGAAATACTGTGTTAAAATCCCCTTGCTCTGTTAAACATCACTTTCATAGAGAGGGGGGGGGGCAAATAATTTTGTCTTCAACTGTATGTATGTATGTATGTATGTATGTATGTATGTGTGTGTGTGTGTATATATATGTATATATATATATATATATATAATGTGTGTGTGCGCGCAGTATATGTGTGTATGTGTATATATGTGTGTGTGTGTATGTGCGCAGTATGTGTGTGTATGTGTATATATGTGTGTGTGTGTGTGTGTGTGTGTGTGTGTGTGTGTATAGATATATAGATGTGTGTATGTGTGCGCAGTATATGTGTGTAGATATAGATATATATGTGTGTGTGTGTGTGTGTGTGTGTATATATATATACATACACACACTCACACATATATCTATCGATCTATCTATCGATCGATCGATCGATCGTGTGTGTAAAGACAAAATTATTAGCCCCTATGAAATATTTAGTTATTTTTCAAATAATTCCCAAGTGCTGTTTAATTGAGCAAAGCTTTTTTTCATCACAGCATTTCTAAAAATAATACTTTATTTAGGCGTCTTAGTGTTTATAATACAAACAGAAACCAAATTATAACCAAGAATAAAAAATAATTAGCCCTCTGATGTTAAGTCAATAGTGTATCCCTTTTGCTTGATTACAGCCTTTAGTCATTTGTTGTAGTTCTCAACAAGTTTTAGGCATTTCTCCTGAGGAGTCGCAGCCCATTCCTCCTTAGCAAATCTCTCAAGCTCCTCCAGATTTGTTGGTGTCCTGGCATGGACTCTAGTCTTTCAATGTGTCCCACAGATTTTCTATGGGATTAAAGACTGGGCTTTGTGCAGGCCAGTCAAGGACGTTCACTTTGCTCGTTTGGAGGTAGTTCTTCACTAGAAGTGAGGTATGCTTTGGGTCGTTATCATGCTGGAAGACGTGAAGACACTTTATTTATATATATATATATATATATATATATATATAAATATAGGGGTGTGAACATTTATGAGACAAAAGGGAATGCAAACTTATCTTCTCCACTACATATATGGTTTATTAAACCTCAGATTAATGTTTTATCACCTGTATTCCTTTTGCTTTCTATCTTGTTTCTGAACAGCAATCTAAATCAAGCAATTCTGAGCAGTTTTGGCAACTAAAAACATCCATTTGGCTCCTTAATGTTTCAGTTTCGGAGCCAATGGCACCTAAGCCATTTTAATGTTTTCTATGGCCAAATGTCAAGAATGGTGAAAAACTGAGTTGAAATATATCTGGCTAAGGTGTATGTAAACGTCTGACTTCAATTGTATAAAAAAGCTAATGAAACAGAAAATTGTATAAAATAATAATCTACAAAGATATTGACATCTGTCTGACATATCTGATTGTTTTTTAAGCTTTTCTGTATAGTTAAAAAAGTAAAGAAAATTGAAAATAAACTGAAATGAAAAGACTGTCAGACATAATCAACTGTTTTAAAATCTTCTCCGAGTAAACGAAACAAATAGAAAATAATAGTCAATACTCTACGAAGATCTGTCTGATGTAATCAGCTGTTTTTAAAGCTGCCTTGTATAGTTAAAATAGTTTATGAATGAGGGAACAGAAAAGAGAATATAATCAACTGTTTAACAGTAAATCTTTCCAAGTGTTATCTTCAGTAAGTAGAAGACATTATTCAATGTCAAACCTGAATCTGTGAGGACCGTGATCTGTGTGGCATATTGGCACACCTTATTGTTTTTGCTTGAAGCTAAACATTAGCTTGTGTAAACTTGAACAAACCACAAGACGGAGGATGACGTGTCAACCACAGTCACGTGACCAAGTCACTGGAGACTGTCTCCATGTAAATATGCACAAGCTTCTGCTCGTTGACTCATTTGATCACGTTGAACTCAGGAACGATCATGTTTACAAGTGCAATAAAGCCACACACAGTAATTCTCCTGTATAATTAACTTATGTAATCTTTCTTTGACTTTCAAATATATACATTGCAACAGTTGTTTTAGGACATCACTGCAAATGATGAATATTCCAGAGATACTTTGTGTATTGATGGTTTTGTCAGCGATGTTGAATTTGTTGTCATAAATAAAATAAAAAATGACATGAAGAGAACAGTCATGTACAGGACCATTACAGTGGCAAGAATAAGTATGTGAACCCTTTGGAATTGGCTGGTTTTCTGCATCAATTGACCATAAAATGTGATCTCATCTTCATCAAAGTCACGAGTATAGACAAACACAATGTGCTTCAGCTAAAAAAAACACAAACCAGGGACTAAAATGGTTCAAGGAGCAAAAACAAAGGAACATTTTCGCAGAACGTAACTGAAAACCGGAACAAAGTGATTTTCAACTGTTCCGGGGTGAAACATTTTAAATGCTGGAAACCGGTTATAACCAGTTAATTTTGTTCCAATACATTTTTCATGAAACTAAAGGCCAAAGGGTTTATCACAGCATATTTTTGGAACAACACCACTTCATGTTGCCTAATAAAATGAATCAAGTGCTTTGAACCTGAAGGAAACTACTGCATCACAATTTTCCATTGTGGATATCAATCACATTCTCTGAATGACTTGTTTACAAGTCTTCACTGAAATATTGTTATTCATATGATGCATTAATTACTGTGTTTGATATAATGGAAAGTAATTTTCTAATATCAAATGATCAATTTAGCATGATTACTCAAGGATAAGGTGTTGGAGTGATGGCTGCCGTCTAGAGTTAATCAAAAAGGACTTTTTTAAAATAGTAATGGTGCTGTTTTTTACATCAGTAATGTCCTGACTATACTTTGTGATCAGTTGAATGCCACTTAAGTGCCAATTTCCTTCCAAAACAGCAAAATCTGTATATTATTCCAAACTTTTGGCCGGCAGTGTATCTAAAATAATTTTTTTATAACCACGAATCGAATAAAAAATATTTTTAAAAACCTGTATGTAGTAATCACGGAAATGACTTGAAAGGTAAAGGAAAATGGAATTTCATTAGTCTAAAAGGTGGGAACCCTGTATAGGAATGACATCGTGGCTAATAAAAAATGTCTTTGAAAATGTTCATTACCTTTTTGTTCATGGAGATATTTTCAGCAAACACTCAAAAGTTGTTCCTTAGAGAGATGTCAGTTTAATGTAATGTCACTTTGAAAATAACTTCCTCCACACAATATAACATGCACATTCTTTATGCGAGTCTACAACAGCCGAGGCAAGTTTATTTATATATGACATTTCTTACATGATGGTATTTCAAAGTGCCTTACATAGAAATTATAAAGAAAAGGAAAAATAACGATACATAAAAGTCCATTTTTAAAAGCATTTCAGAACAAGAAACACATTTTGATTTTAAAAGGTATTAAAATGAATGAAAAGGAAAGAAAACGGATACATAACAATAGGAGCATGGTTCTCTACGTTGTGAGATGTTTCTTGGAATCAACAGAGGCCTGATGTATAAACGTTGCATACGCACAAAATGGGGAGTGAAATTTTCGTACACAATTTCCCACGCACACACCGAGATTTATAAAAAATAAACTTGGCATAAATATCACTTTAGATAGAAATAAGTGAGTCGCTGTTTTGGATAAAAGCGTTTCCTAAATGTGAATATGTGTGCTGTGCACTGTCTGCACACTCTTGTCTGTGGGTACACACACTTTTACTAGTGTGTGTGTGTGAATTGCCGACACTAGCTGGCCAAGTAATGAACTCGGCTTTCCATATAATAACCAACATTTTGAATAAAAGGAGTTAAGCACTTGAATCAGAATTCACTGATATACAGCCAATATTAGGCTATATTTGGAGTGGAGAGGTGGTGGCGTAATGGGCGTAAAACGCATAACTGTTAATCAGAAGGTTGCTGGTTCGATCCCCACAGCCACCACCATTGTGTCCTTGAGCAAGGCACTTAACTCCAGGTTGCTCCGGGGGGGGATTGTCCCTGTAATAAGTGCACTGTTAGTCACTTTGGATAAAAGCGTCTGCCAAATGCATAAATGTAAAATGTAAATGTAAATGAGGCTATATTTACTTTATATAACTAATTGAAAATGCATTATCGTATAAACTGTGAAAAGGAAATATTGGAATGGAAACGCTGCTTTTGCATGACTTTCCCGTGACATCATATGGCGGGAACATATTTGAGGATTTCTTGGCTCATGATATTTTAGATTCCCAAAGGCCATTCACCTCGAATTGTGTTTTTGTTACAGAAAATACAAGGTAAAAAATAACATTCATATAAAGATGATCTGACCGGCCTGGTAAAACAGATGCATTCAGTCGGAACGGACTGGACCGGGAGTTAAAAGTCAGCACGGCACTGTTAATCCCGACAGAAAACGCAGACAACCCTGTTCATGATGGTAGCCTTTTGAAAAACATTATGAAAAATACCATACAAAACAAAAGATAAAGGTACTCTTCTATAAATCCGAAAACCTTTAGGATGAAATCTACTCCAAGTTTTATACATGAGGCCCCTGTTGTTGTCATTGTGAATGTTTGAACAGGTTGCTCACAATTCTTGACCTCTTCTTGTCCCCTCAGTTTCAATATGCTGCTGTGTCTTCATGTTGTTCCTCTTTCTCTCCGAACTGACAGGATTCATCGCCACAGAAATGTATGTATGAATGCTTTATCACACGTTGCATCAATCAAAGATGTGAAGACAAGTACCTATGATGAGATACACATTAAACCTTCACAGACCTTCATAAATATTTGCACTTCACACAGGTCACAGATAGGACATAAAGTCATTAGATTACCTCCATTAAAAGATGTATGACTTTATGACCCGATTGCAATTGCACTGTTGTAACCCCAGTGACGAGTCCGTTCACACAGGATAAAGACATTGCTGCCTATTTGTCAACTTCTTTCAACTGTTTATCATGAGAAGTGTGGATTGCAAATTGCAAGTTACTGCAATGTTGGTATTTTACTGTCAAGAGACAAATTATAGTAGGAGACTATCTTTACAGATGGCCATTTTTTGATCGTGAGCATGAGTCAATGCTAAATTGAATGTGTGTGTGTTTGTGTGTTTCCAGAGTAAATGAACTGTATGTAGATGACCCTGATAAGGACAGTGGTGGGAAGATAGATGTGAGTTTAAACATCAGTTTGCCAAACTTACACTGTGATTGTGAGTATATACATAAAATACATAAATACTCTTGTGTTTTTCCATCCACATGTGTATGACAACATCCAAAGTTGGCATGTTATGATTGTAACTCAAACGCATTTTTGAGTGTTAACAGCGACTTTCCTGTTATATGAGGTATTTCAATCAGTTTGGTTACCCAAAATGGTAAATTCTGTAATTATTTGCTCACCCTCATGTTGTTCCAAACCTGTATGATGATGATGTTATTTTTTCATGGCAGCTCTTGCCATATAACAACAATAAATTTTGACTACCATGCTAGGGCGCAGTGCTACGTGCATTGATCATGCGCTACATCTTATCCAATTTTTTTTAGTAAGTGTGCTAACTCTGAGCCCAATTTTCAGGCCAGCACATGTGGGCATAGGTGGGAGGGTTTTTGCTATCTGTTGGTGAATTTGCGCAACCTGTGGGTTTATTGTATGTTAATGAAGTGGCAATTAGCTGTTTTCCTGAGAAATAGGACATTAAGATATTTGAGATCTGTAACAAGGTTTGTTGTTGGGTGGAAAGGAAGCTGGGACCGGCTTGAACAATACAAGTAGACTTTATTGTTCAACTTAAACACAACATAAAACTTCAGCAGAACACTGACACACAGACATGAACACAGCTTTGTCTCTCTCTCTCTCTCTCTCTCTCTCTCTCTCTCTCTCTCTCTCTCTCTCAATTCAGTTGAGCTTTATTGGCATGACAAATTGTACATTGTATTGCCAAAGCATTTATATGGCCCTAAACAGAGATTACACGACAGCAGAATACCTGAGAACAGTCAGAGAACACAAACTGAGGAAACACATGACGAGGTACGGACTGAATGACCACAGCCTGACTATAGAGAAGGGCAGATACAGATTTAGTGTGTGTATGTGTGTGTGTGTGTGTGTGTGTGAGAGAGAGAGCGAGCGTGTGAGTGTGTGTGAGAGTGAGCGTGTGTGTGTGTGTGAGAGAGAGACTACACAAAAACAAAAACTATAATGTTATTTGGCCCTAAACAGAGATTACACGACAGCAGAATACCTGAGAACAGTCAGAGAACACAAACTGAGGAAACACATGACGAGGTACAGACTGAATGACCACAGCCTGACTATAGAGAAGGGCAGATACAGATTTAGTGTGTGTGTGTGTGTGTGAGAGCGAGCGTGTGAGTGAGTGAGTGAGCGAGTGTGTGTGTGTGTGTGTGAGTGAGTGAGTGAGCGAGTGTGAGTGAGTGAGTGTGTGTGAGTGTGTGTGAGTGTGTGTGAGTGTGTGTGAGTGTGTGTGAGTGAGTGAGCGAGTGAGTGAGCGAGTGAGTGAGCGAGTGTGAGCGAGTGTGAGTGAGTGTGTGTGTGAGTGTGTGTGAGTGAGTGAGTGAGTGAGTGAGTGAGTGAGTGAGAGCGAGCGGGCACATCACTGTTTAGTCAACTCTTCCCTCTTTTTGTGGCAGGAATTGATGTATTTTGCTGCTAGTGAAATACAATCTCTTTGTTCACCAAGTAAATATTCAACTTTTTGAAGTTGGGACAAATAATTTCAAGTTTTGGAAATTTAATTATAATTAGGGCAGCTCTGTTTCTATTTGTCCTTGGCTACATCTGCCCTGTCTGTATCTGCCCTTCTCTATAGTCAGGCTGTGATCGTTCAGTCTGTACCTCGTCATGTGTTTCCTCAGTTTGTGTTCTCAGGTATTCTGCTGTCGTGTAATCTCTGTTTAGGGCCAAATAACATTGTAGTTTGTTTTGTTTTTAATAAGTTTGGTAGTTTTCTATTTGTGCGGTAATCATTTGTTTGGAGTGGTGGTGGCATAGTGGGCTAGAGCACTAAACTGTTAAACAGAAGGTTGTCAGTTTGATCCCCACAGTCACCACCATTGTGTCCTTGAGCAAGGCACTTAACTCCAGGTTGCGGGGGGGGGGGCATTGTCCCTCTAATAAGGGCTATGTAAGTTGCTTTGGATAAAAGTATCTGCCAAATGCATGAATGTAAATGTTTGGGCTGGATTGTGTTGATGAGGGTGTCTGTGTCCTGAGGCTGATTATTGTTAATCGTGTTAGTCTGTTTGTGGAGCCTCAGGACCAGCTGAATGAGGGGACTCTTCTCAATGTTCACTTCATGGTTTTAAGGGCTTTAAAATGATAAGAGTTGGGGTCACTCAGTTTTAGATGTTTCCAAAATGTAATGGCTCTTTTCTCATTGTGGATTAGTAGAGGGTATTGGCCTAATTCTGCCCTGCATGCATTATAAGGTGTGTTTCTCTGTACCCTAAGAACGCTTTTACAAAACTCTGTATGCAGGGCTTCAATCAGATTTTTGTCCCATTTATCAAATTCGTGATTGAGGAGAGGAGCCCAAACTTCGCTGCCATATAGTGCAATAGGTTCTATGACTGATTGGAATATTTTGAGCCAGATTCGAATTGGTATTTCAAATTGGATAGATTTTATAATGGCTTAGAAAGCCCTTCTTGCTTTCATAGAAGATCTATAGCTTCTGTTGCTCGGGCCGGTGGGGATGTGGACTGGGCTGCTGTTCTGCTTAGATGCTGTTCCTTGCTAGAGCTGCTCTGGGTCTTCTGTGGTTGTGGTGCCAGGAGAAATGGTCCTGTGGTGCAGGGTGTTGTTGATGGTGGTATAGAGCAGGGTGTTGAGGTCAAGGCCATGGGCGGTGGGGTCCAGGATGCAGGTGGAGGGGGCAGGATGTGGGTGGCGAAGCCCTGGGGGGGGGGGGGTACAGTGAGTTGGCGAAAGGGTGCAGGTCTCTGGGTAGGGGTTGTAGTGTAGGGCTCAGCTGAGTGTGGAGAGACGATGTTTTGTGGTGCTGCGTGAATAAACCGTCTCGCTGGCTGAGGGGTAGTGGCTGCTCTGGCCTTCTTTAGGAGGCTGCCAGGGGTTCAGCCCAGGGCCATGTCTTTAAGGGTTTTTGCAAACATATGAACACTGTCTTTATGCAGGTGGACGTGGTCATAGAGGTGGTGGATGTCCAGTGTGGGATGATGTGCCAGATAAACGTTTGGCATTCCAGCACATCTATGTGAGATGTCTGTGTTTACTCTTTGAATGGTGCGAGGATGGAAGTCTGCACTTGACCCAGCCCATCAGTGCATTGTGTCTGCAATCTTGCCAATCCACTTGCGCACGATTGCACAAAAAAAATCAAAACTTCATGGCCATGCGCACTGACTTTGCATGCATGACATATCGCATAGCACTGTGCTTAAGGCATAGCGCTCTTAAAATAGGACCGTGCATCTGTGAAGCTCCAGAAAGGGAATAAATAATTAAATAAAAGTAATCCGTATAGCTCTTCTGTAGCCATATTTTGCACAAGTGTAGTAACCAAACGTGACACACCATTTTTTGTAATTCTAGACTCGAAGCTGTTGTCTGGCTTCAGAAGACATGGAATATTGTGCACAAGCCATATGGACCTCTTATATGGTGCTTTTTGTTGTTGTTTTATTTGTCCTGTCTGGAGCTTGACAGATTTGGTTGCTATGAACTGTTGTTTTGTTGAAAGAGCTGCTTAAAGAATTTTTTTAATTGTCTCCCTTTGAGTTCAACGGAATAAGGGAATGCAAGTTTGGAATGGCATTAGAGTGAGTAAATAATGACAGAATAAAAATTTTGGTGTGTACCAGGCCCTAAGGTTCGTTAAGTAGATTGTTACAGGAAACGATGCGCAGTGCAGACCTCCCACACACAAGCACCGTTTACCAGCACTGAAAGTCTCTGTTTGAGACGTACATTGTGTGGGTTTTCGCCCAAAGATGGATTCCCTATCGTCCTTGCGCATTCAGACATCACTGAAACCGAATGGAAATCATGAAATCAACTGTTTGAGGAAATTCTCTTTCATATTTTGCAATGCTCTAGGTACGGTTTTGCTGAATGACAAAAACATGTCATGTTTGCGTAAATGATTTAATCACATGCGTCCTCAATGTCGCAGCTTTTTTTTTCCAAATTGTCACTTCATAGTTTGTCATTAGTAGCCTAATGTTTTATCAAGACCATCTCTAGTTGATCTGATTAGACACGGTTAGGACAGAGAAAGCGTCATACGAGATTCAGTACAAATGCAATAGAATTTCAGCACCTTTTGTGCTTGGATCATTAATGATTCATTCCAGAGCTTTGCAGATTTACATGTCTGAAATCCAAAAACTAGATACTGTTTACTGTAGGTATTGCACTAACTGAACAGTCTCTCTGGTCTCTAGAAAATGGACATTCAGACATTATTAGTTTCATTATTGTTCACTGTAGTTTGAACATTATTTGTACTTCAGACCTTTGTTTTGTTGGACAAGAAAAACTAGTTTAATACCATGTGACCCACATTTCTTTTTCGTCCATTGAATTTGTCGAAAATTTTAAATAATGTGTTACTCTTTAAATATTGATCCATAGCATTGCAAGCATTTTGCCTTTGAACATATTTATTTATTTATTTTCTCAGTAAAAAGCCAGCGACTTCCGGTAGTGCAGACACAGAATGACACATTTGCAATTTGTAGCCTTTTTGGTCATTAAGTAACTTAAAGAATGTGTCATTGGTCTAATTTCGCAATCCCTCCTTGTCTCATAACTTGACGTTTTAATTGTGTTTTCTTATTAACTTAAGTAGGGTTCGTTTTTTTGTAATACTTTTTTTTTTAATATTGTTATTTTGGTGGATATACATAAAAATGGTTATAAATCATCTTCCTTGCGTTCTCTGATTATTCATTATTTTA
Organism: Moxostoma hubbsi; assembly: GCA_032164185.1. Classification (NCBI taxonomy): domain Eukaryota; kingdom Metazoa; phylum Chordata; class Actinopteri; order Cypriniformes; family Catostomidae; genus Moxostoma; species Moxostoma hubbsi. Next base: position 3,228,688 of record JAVLUX010000025.1, read on the forward strand.
ACCACATTTTTGAGATTAAACATTTAACCTGACTTTAAACATTTTGAATCTACTTTGAAATAAATATAAAAATCACATTTTAATACCATGTCAGAGTAAATACTAAATATCCAGACAAGTATAGTTTATTGTCATAATGCTGAAAAGTATCGGGATTTTTATCATTTTTAGCTGTAATGCTCAGTCTGAGTAAGGATCAACGTTGGGTCCAATGCGTTGTTTGGACACTATTTGACATGTAAGTAAGTTTCACCAAGCGTAACCAAAAAGTGTTTTTGGAATAAAATTGAATAAAATAATTTGTTTGGAAATTAACTAAGCAACAACACCCTTAGCTCTGCGGTCACCTCTGATGTCACTTTCGGGCACATCCTCAAACGTTTGCAAAGACATTTGCAACAGGCTGTTTCACCCACATTACACAAGACCTAAACTATGTTCAGAGCATCATCTCGGGCAGTTCTCATGCGCGAGAAGAAAGGAAAGCAGAGGTCATGCCTTATTATGGAAGACCTTGTTTCTTTTAAAAAGAACACGAGTGAAACACAAGCCTTTTTTTTTTTCTTTTTTTTTTATGTACTTGTTATGAGTCATAAAACTCACTCCGCTTATGTTCTTAATAATGTCAGAAGTTACTGACCTGTTTTCAAACGGTCTGTAGAACTAGATATTTTTCTGAAGAAAATGGAAGTATACGTTCCCCTTAGTGAACACTACTAACTATATTTTTACTATTTCCATGTAATTTAGATGTAAATTCTTATTTCTAAAGATAGTTACAACTACCATAATTGGCAAAAAAATGCACACTATATATGCATTAACTCTAAGTAGCATTGAAATGTTTTGAAATGCAATATCAGTACAGTTAAAGGAAGTTAAGCTCAATCAACAGCATTTGTGGCGTAATGTTGATTAAAACAAAAAAAAACATTTTGACTCGTCATCATTTTCACTTCAGCCCCATTTACTTCCATTGTAAGTGCCTCACTTGAACCTAGATTGTTTCTTCTTCTCTTTTTTTCAAGTCAAACATACTTTTAAAATGTTTTTTGGTAATCAGTATTATGCAACAACACTGTCGATTGATCTTAACTTGTACTGAACCCAGAATATTCCTTTAACACTGGCAAGATGACAGTGTTTACCTAAAATTGTCTAATACTTCATGACTTTTTACATGTATTAATTGTGATCAAATCTTACAAATGAATCATTAAACATAAGAAGGACATTTGGCAATGCATTAGTTCCATAGTGTGACAAAATTCAGTTTTCCACACTTTAAATACATTTTATAATAATAAATAATGATTCATGGTGACATGACTTTGCCTCTAAAATACATTTTTGTCTGTTACCGTTCAATATTAGTTATATATGGAAGCATAACTTTGTTCCCTCAAAGTGACCTTTACAATTGCGTACATTTTCAACACTTGTTGTGTGATTATGTGCAAATGTGGAAGATACATTTCCCTTTTTGTACTCTTCGTAAACAGTATTCTGCGCACACGTCAGATTGCCCTTTATCAGCAGTTTCATTCCCACGTTTATTCTTTAATGAGGGAAAATTGCATATTCAAGTATAATGACTTGAATCTAACCTAAAGGGGAAACCTTATTGTGTTTTATATACACTTTTAACGTTTTGGTGTCTGTGGCTGACTTTTATTTATTAAATCTTTTAAGGTCATGTTGTGTATTCATACCTGTCGTCACAAGAGTGAGGAGCCTATGTTGCAGCCACCCCATTAGAAATGTAGTCTTAAAATAGTGTTGGGTATTATGACAACACACACTCAGCATAACTTGACTTACCAACCCACAGCGTCAGAAGATCCTGAAGGAATATCTATTGCATCACACTGACGGGGTTTTATTTATTTCGAGTTTGTGATATAGAAATAACTGATTAAATGTAAGTTGTGTATTGTAGAGTCTATTTGTTGTTGATACAGTATATTGCTGTTTTTTATAGGGATAGTTCATTATTTACAGACCCTCATGTCGTTCCAACCCCATATGTTGAAAAAGTTGTCATACACTGAAAGTCTTTTAAAATATTTGGTGCATAATGGCTTAAATTTCAGAAAAAGCCGTTTGAACATTCTCCTTTTCTGTTCCACGGAAGAAAGAAATTAAAACAACATGAGGATGAGTAAATGTTGACAGAATTTTCTTTTTAGTGAACAACCCCTTTTAATATTTCTCGATTGTCTATAATGTTTTTGGAAAAGTATAATGTTCCCTGTACAATGTAAAGTTTTCTGAGTCCTTTTTCCCTGGCTGTTTGTCTCTCTCTCTCTTTCTCTATTTCTATCTCTCTGTGTATTTCTGTATCTAGTGGTGGGTTTGGACATTCAGGACGAAATGGGGCGACATGAAGTGGGCCACATAGATAATTCAATGAAAGTGCCTCTCAACAATGGTTACGGATGCCGCTTTGAAGGAGAATTCAGTATTAATAAAGTAAGTTATTTTAAAAAGCACTTTTTGTATGTAGAGTGTTCCTTTATGATGGCTGATTTTAAAGGGACAGTGCACCCGAAAATGAAAATTCTTTCATCATTTACTCACACTAATGCCATCACAGATTTGTATGAATTTCTTTCTACTGCAGAACACATAAGATAATTTTTAGAAGAATATCTCAGCTCTGTAGGTCCATACAATGCAAGTGAATGGTGACCAAAACTGTCAAGCTCCAAAAAGCACATAAAGGCAGCATAAAAGTAATCCATATGACTCCAGTGGTTCAATCAATATAATTAGAAGTGATATGAAAGGTGTGTGTGAGAAACAGATAAATATTTAAGTCCCAAAATATCTCTTTAAACATTTTAGCAGACAAACATTTGCTCATTTAACTTAAGTATGCATGCGGACTGGACAGGTGAGTTTGTAGATTTATCAGTTGGTCCTCATAATTTGTTTATTTTTTTAATGTGCCTGTGCGGTATCTTTTGATCTGTTTTGTGTAGGTTCCAGGAAACTTTCATGTGTCAACACACAGTGCGACTGCTCAGCCACAGAACCCCGATATGACTCACATCATACATAAACTTGCATTTGGAGAGAAACTTCTGGTAGTTTTGTCAGTTATGCAGTCAATTATAAATACATAAACACAATAAAAAAACATGTATAAACCACTTTCATATAATTCAACAATGAATGTGCCATTTACAGGTGCAAAATGTCCAGGGGGCTTTTAATGCTTTGGGCGGAGCTAACAGACTTGAGTCCAATGGTGAGTATGTTTATGTTTTGCTTTCCCCATTTCTATTCTTACCTTTAACTCTTTGGACATATAATGGCTCCAGAAAGTATTTTGACACTTAAGTCACACTTACACTGGCGGCCAAAAGTTTGGAATAATGTGCAGATTTTGCTGTTTCGGAAGGAAATTGGTATTTCCCATTTCCAGCAGCCATCACTCCAACAACTTATCCTTGAGTAATCATGTTAAATGGCTAATTTGGTACTAGAAAATCACTTGCCATTATATCAAACAGTAGATGTTAAATAAGCTGAACATTGTCTTTGTGCTTGTTTTTGAGTTGCCTCATCATGCAATAGACTGGCATGTCTTAAGGTCAATATTAGATAAAAAATGGCAAAAAAAATGATCTGCTTTCTATAGAAACTCGTCAGTCAATCATTGTTTCGAGGAATGAAGGCTATACAATGCTTGAAAACTGAAGATTTCAAACAAAGGTGTACACTACAGTCTTCAAAGACAAAGCACAACTGACTCTAACAAGGACAGAAAGAGATGTGGAAGACCAGATGTGCAACTAAACAAGAGGATAAGTACATCAGAGTCTCTAGTTTGAGAAATAGATGCCTCACATGTCCTCCGCTGACAGCTTCATTGAATTCTACCCGCTCAACACCAGTTTCATGTACAACAGTAAAGAGAAGACTCAGGAGGTCTTATGGGAAGAATGGCAAAGAAAAAGCCACTTTTGAAACTGAAAAACTAAAAGGTCATACTGAGCAAAGAAACACATACATTGGACAACAGATAATTGGAAAAGAGTGTTATGGATCTTAACCCCATGGAGCTTTTGTGGGATCAGTTAGACTGTAAGGTGTGTGAGAAGTGCCTGACAAGACAGCCACATCTATGGCAAGTGCTACAGGAAGTGTGGGGTGAAAGGTCAAGTGCTACAGGAAGTGTGGGGTGAAATGTCACCTGAATATCTGGACAAACTGACAACTAGAATGACAAGGAATCTGCAAAGCTGTCATTGCTGCACGTGGAGGATTTTTTGTTGAGAAGCATTTAAAAGTAGTTTAAGAATTTCTGAAATTTTATTTCAAGTTGTAATAGTAATTTTTCACATTATTAATGTCCTGACAATGCACTGTGATCAGTTGAATGCCACTTTGGTTAATAAAAGTACCAGTTTCTTTCCATAAGAGCAAAATCTGCACATTATTACAAACTTTTGTCCGCCACTGTAAAAGTGTGTGGATTTCATTGCATGCCAGGTGGCATTTTGAATCAAATGATGCTACTGCTTTTCTCATAATGAACTTAAGCTGTTTTTGCAATGACTAGTAAACAACTGATATCACTGTCATTTTAATGGATTAATGAAGTCAGTTCACCTCAGATTCATACAGGCATCCCAGCAGAGTTAGTAGATGATCCACTAACGTTTGACTAGAGTGTCCAAATACTTTGTCTTCATTTTCATCACTTTATCTATTTTATCATTTTAAAATAATAAATGACATTCATATATTTTTCAGTGTTTCTTAAGTCTCTAGCTCTCTTTCTCCTCAGCTTTGGCCTCTCATGATTATATTCTCAAGATCGTCCCCACAGTTTATGAGGATCTTGGAGGGAAGCAGAAGTTTTCCTACCAGTACACAGTGGCAAACAAGGTAATCCTAGACTCTGGTATCCACGTTACTGAAACTGCTTGTGTGAAGTCTAAATCTAAATTTATATCTCTTCTAAATGAGTGTGCTGAGCTGATGCTTTGTAAATCAGCCTCTGGTTACCGTAGACACCGGATGAATTATGGGCGTCTTTATTAAGTAACATCAAGCATTTATCACCTTTAAAGACTCTCAGGGGACGTGTGCAGAGACAGCTGGTGGCATTATGTCTGTGCATGACTGGACAGGCGTTTGTGCTGGGTTAATTTTGAATTTGTATTGAAGTTGAAGTACGGGTACTGTATCATAGTTTTACTCCATTAAAAGTCAAAACTCACGAACACGGATGCACACTACGGCGTCTTTGTGGTACTCTTTTAGCACAGTCAATGTTAGGCGCACGGAGCGTCTTTGCACGTTGTCGGCGCATGCCTCTGGCATTGACTGCGCTAAAGGAGTATCACAAAACAGTCGTTGTGCGCTTGCATCAAATGCATCCATATGGGCTCATGGTCATAAGACGATCTACCTTTTTCCTGAACGCAGAAGTGTTCTACGATTTATAACGGAAGCCTGTTTCCGCTTTCTGGTCTCTAGTGTATTCACTCGCATGTTCGTATGTTTTTAGCGGATAATGTGATGTTTGGCTCATTACATTTGCACAAATTGCCAAATAAACATGTGGCTCCATAGTGCCAATACTTTACAGAGTCAAGATGACCGACTTTTGACAGTAACTCACCAGTCAAAAATGAACAAGTGACATGAAGCGATGGCCCGAGGTTAGTTACATAGAGATCATTAACTACTTCGAGTTGTTTTGAAAGCCAACAACTGTACAAGTTGAGCCTGAACTCAATTTTTAACATTTAAGTTGAAGCATGTAACTTTTTCAGTTTTAAAATCCTTTCTTCTATCCCATCTTAATATGCTGAGACAACTGTTAGTTGGCCATTCATAGGTTAATTGTCTCAAATGTTCTCGGCATATTCAGAAAGCTGTTTTGAAAACAATGTTTATTTTTGCAATTCTTTTCAAAATGGCACCATTCAAGAAGATAAGAGCTGTGTCCATAAATAAAAATAGCTTGCTGCATGCTGCCCAGAGGTGTTACAAACATGGCCGCCGTCTGACCTGATTTGCCTTAAAGGGAATTTGCTTTGATTTGCAAAATGTAACCTGACTATGTATGGGTCATTCTTCAATTGGAGTGGCAAATGAGAGGCAGAATTTGTAAAAATGCTTCTTATTTATTTAAAGGTGCACTAATTTTTTCCTCATTAAAAAAACTTTAACTCCGAAAGACAGGAATTGTAATCTTGCAATGTATGTAGGAAATCTTGACCACTCACATTATATACATTATATAATCACAGCCACATGATAAGATGCGCGGATTGACAGTCTCAGAGGCAACTGAGATTCGTAACTATGCCACCATGAGGACCTAGAGCGCATTGAGAATTGGGCGTTCCAAATTGGGGAGAAAATGGAAAAAAAAAATAATAATAATTAAATAATTTGATTTTAAATACTGGTGACATGTCTGTGGTGTTACTGGTATTAGAAGTGAAATTCTGGGTTGTTCTGTAATGAGTAGTTAAATGCAACTTTAGGGATTTAATCAGAAAAATACAAATAAAATAATTACAAAAATAACTAAGAATTCCATTTAATTTCTTTATTGAAAATGACTTTTTTATTTGAATTTTTTCAGCTTAGTCCCTTTTTTTATGATTAACATTTTTATTAAAACACAGAAAAACAAAACATAAAAACACAAATCAACTTTTAACACCCACTACCACCCCTCCTCCTCCCCATCCCCACCCTGAACCTCATCATACAAAAGAATACAAAACAAAAACCAAACCAACTAATAAATAAAAAATAAATAAAATACATATATATATATGTATATATATATATATATATATATATATATATATATATATATATATAATCACACACGTTGACAATTTACCCCACTCGTCTATTCCACCCGAGAACCCGCCAAGAACGCTAAGTATCCACCCCATTTCCCAACAAACACATCGAAATTCCCTAATCTTCTATAAGACCCTTCTAAGGCCGCCACTCTCCCCATCTCCGAGCACTATTTCTCAAATGAGGCGCTCTAACCGACTTGCAACCCCACAATTACCTGTCTGGCGACCATAGCACTTGATAGGACCCAATCCTCCACATGTTTATTCCCCACATTGAAGACCGCCCCATCTCCCATAATACAGAGGGGGCAAAACGAAACCCTAATGCCTAAGATGTCGCATACAAAGTTCTGAACCCTCAACCAAAACCATCGTATATTAACGCACCCCCAAAAACATGGGCCATGTCTCCATGCTCTGATTGGCATCGCCAGCAGGTTGGTGTGTCTTCAAGACCAAACCTATACAATCTACACATGATATCTCTCAAACTTAATAAAATATATATTGTATGTAATTTTAACAAAGCGTAAATTGCTTTAACCCTTAAAAATACAAATCGGCACCGTTTTTCCTTATGGCCAGTCCGTCCCTTCCCTTTATTAACAGCACAGAGTCTCCTGAATTGAGATCAGTCGGTTTAAATAAAATAAAATTATGCATTGCGTATAGCAAATGCGGGGTTGCACAAGGTTAAAGTTGATTATTGCTTCAAAGTAGAGGGACACCATTTGCCACTGCAAATGAAGAATGACCCGTATATTCAATGCTTTGCTATATGACATGGGTTTTCAAATGTACATTAACATTATTACAGTACATTATATAATTCCATATAGTCATGCTTCCTAATTACTCCAGTACGTCACACCTGTTCCTTTATACAAAGAAAACTCTAGATACTATACTGTGGAATTATATATTATTATGATTAGATGACAAATGCCGTGTAATATCTAGGCAGGTTTGATATAATAAGGGCAGAATATTGAAAAATACTTTGTATTTTGTCTTTACCAGGAATATGTTGCATACAGCCATACGGGACGCATCATCCCAGCTATCTGGTTTCGTTATGACCTGAGTCCAATCACAGTCAAATATACAGAGAGGAGACAGCCGCTCTACCGCTTTATCACTACCGTGAGTTTCTTTCCCATCCATCCATCCATCCATCCATCCCCTACAATGACCTTTACACACAGGAAGTAGTCCAAATTGAATTTCCTCTTTTCTTAAAGGGGCAGTTTCCATCATTTTAACACCACAGACATGAATTAGAGGGACACTACTTTTTCTTAAAATTGTTCTTAATTCCATCCATCCATCCATCCCTCCATCCCTCCATTCCCTACAATGACCTTTACACACAGGAAGTAGTCCAAATTGAATTTCCTCTTTTCTTAAAGGGGCAGTTTCCATCATTTTAACACATAGACTGTAAAAAAAGATGGACGACGCCCCTTCGCTCTTTTCCATCGGAGAGAACTGAAGCCGCCAGTGTCCCGATATGGCGCTGACATCTTGGAACTTGAGTCTGCGCACTTGCGTTTTCGGGACCAGTCATGCGCAGTAGTGAGCAGGAAGTAAAGCCGCGAAAACAAGGCCCCGCCCTCACTCTCGCAGAATCAATCGCAAGCACACGCCCCTGCACTTTTTTTTAAGTGGCCTCTGTCTGCTCCGTTCTAAAATAATTAGTAACTTCTACTAGTTAACGATCACCTGCTTTTAAATAGGCTTGTTCTCTTTAAGCTAGCTGGCCCATAACATTTATTTACTAATAGCTTATAAATTTAACTTACCGAAAAAAACTCAAAGATCGATCGGACATGCCAGATCGGTTAGCACATTCTACTGCAGAACAACCCATTATGTCGGTGTGAAATAATTAATTATAGAAATTTAGATATGTAATTTAAAGCTCCAATCTCCTCAATCCTCCGAATATCCCGAAAAAAAGTCCGTTGGTGCTTCAGTGACTACTTCGCTCAGAGAACCTGTCAATCACAGCTGTCAATCATGACGTAACAGCACCGTTTTTATAGCATCAAATAACTAACTAAAAACAAACTTATTTTAAAAACAAACACTTGAAATTACATCAGCGTGATAAAAACTACAGTAAATGACAGAAACTGTCTTTGGAAAAAAGATATGTGAAGTGTAATTTAATTGTTTAGTTGGTCTCACGTCCCGCTGAATAACATGGGGAGGCGGGGTTTATGACCTATACTAGGACCGGCCTCTGGGGGGCGATCGAGACGTTTTGGCTTCACTTTTGAGGGCTTGTGCGGCACGCTTGTTTTAACACCACAGACATGAATTAGAGGGACACTACTTTTTCTTAAAATTGTTCTTAATTCCATCCATCCATCCATCCATCCATCCATCCATCCATCCATCCATCCATCCATCCATCCATCCATCCATCCATCCATCCATCCATCCATCCATCCATCCATCCATCCATCCATCCATCCATCCATCCATCCATCCATCCATCCATCCATCCATCCATCCATCCATCCATCCATCCATCCATCCATCCATCCATCCATCCATCCATCCATCTTGACACTGTTCTTGTTTGTCTGTCCTAAGATTTGTGCTATCATCGGTGGGACGTTCACTGTAGCAGGTATTATTGACTCGTGCATATTCACAGCCTCGGAAGCCTGGAAGAAAATACAGATCGGGAAAATGTCATGAGTTTTACGTAAAATCTACCACATCTTGATGCCAGGCAAACCTCTGCATGCCCATTACTACACCATATTATGACCAACTGGAAATAATGATCTTATGCAGTTTATTTTTCAATATGTGCATTTAATAGACTGGTTTCCATCTCTCAACATATAATATGATGTATTGCAGGGATGACAGTGTTGAGGTTTGTTTGGGAGATGGGGTTTCCTGATTTGAATGCCACATTTAATTCACAAACATGACCTGATTTAGTGCGTTCATAGCAGTGACGTGGACAGAACCTGTTTTTCTCTCATAAGAAGGATGTACTGGGATTTCCTCATTCACATGCACACAAACCGAGAGGTTTAAAGGCAGTGAATAGTGTTATATGAGAATATTAATGTCACTTTAGATCTGTCATAGTGAAATGTTTCAAATAAAATTCCACTTTGAACCAGTTCCTCTGAACTTTGTACAACAATCAAGTCATTATTTCTGTTAATTGGTTTGTTAAATTATAAATTAGTCGATTATATTTTTTATGTGCTTTCATAGGACTGAATGTTTACCAAGCTCTTCTTAATGTCTGTTTGGGTGAATCTTACGAACCTTATCAAGAACATGTTCAGGTCATATTTCACCCAAAAATCAAAAATGGAAGAAATCATATTTTGGTCAAGAAAATAAAACCTAGTTTTAGGCTTATTAAGATTATTTGTGTTGTGGGATTATTTTTTATGACAGTTAAGCAGATTTCTCCACCAATTCTCATTACTTAAATGGAAAAAATAGGGATATTTTGTTTGAAATTGTACATATCAGAATCCGAATGAGCTTTAATGCCAAGTATGCTTCCGCATGTAAGGAATTTTTAAGATATACATCATGGTATTATTTGTTGTACAGCCTTTATGCTGATTTAAATAATAAAAAATAATGAGAATCATTGTATTGTAGTTATTTTTTTATGGGGAATGTGTTTAATTTGTATTCAAATGCAAAAATATATTAAAATCTCCAAAATAGGCTTTATTTTCTTTTTCGGAGTGACTATTTGCACTAGGTGTAAAAAGCTCCTGCCACACAACACGGCTGTTTGCAGTCCAATAGTTTGGTGGAAAGACAAACTGCGCCCCTTGTGTCACTACAATGGCGTGGGTTGTAACGACAGCTACACTTACTATGATTTTACTTCAAAATACCATGGTGATACTATGGTTATTAAAGTAAAACAATGGTTAATTGTTGTAAGGGAATTTTGGGGTTAAGTTTAGGGGTGTAGGGTGTCTGTGGGACTCTAAATAAACATAATATACACACATTGCATTGATGCCCTTATACTGTATGTTAAAGGAGACCTATTATGCCTGATTTTACAAGATGTAATATAAGTCACAGGTGTCCCCAGAATGTGTCTGTGAAGTTTCAGCTTGTAATACGTCATGGATCATTTATTATACCATGTTGTAAATGCCTCTTTTTGGGTGGAATCAAAAACACGCTGTTTTCGCGCGTGTGTCTCTTTAAGTGCAAATTAGCTGCTGCTCCCCGCTCCCGACATTGCTCTGGTATCCGTGAATACATTTACATTTATGCATTTGGCAGACGCTTTTATCCAAAGCTAATTACAGAGCCCTTATTACAGGAACAATCCCCCCCGGAGCAACCTGGAGTTAAGTGCCTTGCTCAAGGACACAATGGTGGTGGCCGTGGGGTTTGAACCAGCAACCTTCTGATTAGCAGCCCTGAGCTCTAGCCACTACGCCACCACCACTGAATACAATCAGAGACAATAGTAACTTTAGCTGCATTAGCCGTGGAATCTGCCAGCAAGAACATTCGGAAAGGCGAATTGCAAACATCCTGCTTTATGTTGACACCCATTCACAAAGCAGTCCTGGTGTAAAATGATTTGCACAAACATACACACATTTTTGTATTTTTAAGGCACATTTCCTTCAAAAACAAAACTTTGTCCACTGCGTCTTCAGTGGCTCTGATGCCGGGAGTTTTTAAAAAAGACATTATTCTTCTCACTGTATCTGCTCCAGTGCAGAAAAAATGTCGGACTGTGTGTAGATCACTCAGGGGAGGATCTATGATAACAGGGTGGAGTCAGTCACCAGTCGTGGGCGTGGCTTGCTCTAACGTGACATCACTTTAGAGCAGAAAAGAAAACAATTCATTTTGACACACTGTTCAAATGACAGAAAGAGGAGTGGGTGGACTTTTAACATTGTAGGGTGGTTGTGTACACACACTGCCGACTCACATTTACAGTATGTACAAACACCATGTTAAAGTGAATTTTGCATAATAGGTCCTCTTTAATATTTAATTAGGGGTGCAAATAGTATCTGCCACTGTTTGCACTGGGGTGTCAATTGCATCTAACACTATTTGTATTTTGTGCAAAGATGATGTTTTTTTTTTGTTGCTATTTACACTTAGTGCAAATAGCCTCTGCCTTTTCTTTTTGCTAAATATTATGTTACATTTTTTTCCTTTCAAATTTTGGGGTGAAATGTGACCTGGACATGTTTTCCTGAACTTGACCGATTGATTTTTAAAATCTTGTTATTATTCAGATTGAATTAAGCAGTGTGGGTTCACACTTACTGAATATGTCGGATTTAGTTTCTTTCCGTGGTACATTTGGGTTATTTTGCACTCTATAATGCCTTTATCTGGATGTATTTTTGTGTTAAAGTGTTCGATTGAAGGGACATCTTTTAATGTTTTCTTTTTCTGCCAAAATAAAGTTTTTTTAAGTGTATATCCTTATCATTAAGGGTACTCTGTATCTTAATTGTGGTTTTGTTTCCACAGTCCATAATTTTTAATGAATAACCTTCTTGTTTGTTTGTTTTGTACAGTAAGCCGGAAGCTGTCAATCAAACATTTAAAGTGTTTATACTCTCAACCCTGTTTATAGAGGTTCCCATCAGTGTTTCGTATATTGCAAAAAAAAAACAGGTTGAATCTGTAAAACTGAATTGTGTTTCCACATGAAAGGTTTTGTTTTGAAGATGTGATGTGTTGTCGTGTTACATGGCAGCAGAAGAGTATTTTCACCACACTCGCTGACAACAGCAAACCACAGCCTACATTTGAGCTCATAGTTTCATGTTGTTTTAGGATCTCCTGCCAGTCAAACAACACTAAAACTCCTGTTGCCATGTTTAATTGTTTGTAGCAGATTTAATTTAACATGACATTCAAATTACTACTTGGTATTTTACCCACAAGGACGTTATTTTCCAGACTATGCCACTTTTCCTGACTTTGTTTACCTGGTTAGTTCAAACGTCACCACAACCAGTTTATTTGTTTGTGTTTGTATTTTGAAACTGTTTTTTGTTGTTGTTTTTTTATCTCTTTGTCTATAATTTTAATAAAGGTTTACCACAATTATGGGGCCATGTAAGAAACCATCTTGTTATTTTTTAGTTCATATATAAATAATTTTCTAGATTAGTTCAAATAATCAAGTGCGTATTTAAGGTTGTTTGTCTTTCTTAAATGGAAAACTGGAAATCGAAATCAATACTATAGAAGCGAATGCTTATATAAATGTATAAATGTATGTGATAAATGTAAAGAACAAGTATTGTTAAGTTGAAATCATTATTTTAGGCAAACAGTAAATAGTGGCACAATTAAAAACCTTAAATATTTTGAATGTAATTTGGATTTTTTATTAAATATACAAATTGTAGTATGTAAATATTGAACAATAATATGTTTATTGTTTTTATATATTCATTTTTATATACATATTTAATATAATTAATATTATATATATATATATATATATTTATATTTTATATATATATTTATATATTTATTTATATTAATATATATTTTTTACCCCTCATCTGTAATTTAAAATAAAAAATGAGTCGTATTAAAACTGAAGAACTAAATGTTGAGTATAAGGCAAACAGTAAAAGGTGATCCAATCCAAAACATTAAATATATTTTAAATGTAATATTTGTATTTTTTGAGAAATTTTCAAAATTTAACAATTATTGTATTTATTTTATCTATTTATTTGGATGTATACATTTTGATTTATATATTTAATATAATTTTTATATATAAAAATATGCTTCCCTCATCAATATAAAAAAAAAATCAATAAATTCAATAGTAAATGTGAAGAACTAAATATAGTTGAGCTAATGTCTTTAGCAAAAGCTGGCATTATTAAAAACATTATTTATAATTGATTTAATGTAATATTTGTATTTTTTATGAAATATAATATTTAAAATGAAATAATAAACCTTGCTATAATTAAATGTTTTATTTTTTTACTATAATATTCATTATGATTATTTTTTTTACCTCTCATAATTGTAAAATGAAAAATGAGTCTTATCAAAAGAAGATATATTCCTTTATTTTTTCCCCGCATTCTGGTTCTTTTCTCCTTTTTTTGTACAAATAAAAAGACGTTTACTCTTTATATAAAGATATATGTAACTAAAGCGATAAAAAATACTTTGAAATTGACATAATGATGCCACCCAGTGGCTGCTGAGAGAACTTCACAAAGCTAGAGAACAGTTCAGTTAGTGGTTGGGGGGCGGGGCCAAGCAGGATATGACTGGCCAATCAGTGCTGTTACAGGTTGGAGGTTGCAGGGCCATCATACACGGCCTGATCTGATGAGGAGAAGAAGTCACTGACGCCCTCTTCTGACAGCTGGCCATACTCATTGTTGTAGAAGGTTTGACCGGAGAGCTGGCTGAAGAACCGTGGGCGCAGTGTGCTGGCAATGCCAGTGCTGCTCACAGACGGAGAACTGATGAGCCGTTCTGTGCTGTGACCTGCTGTTACGCTACAGAGATGGAGAACAGAGGTATTACGTAAACTCAGTGCACTATGACTCACTTAAAATACATTTTATTTCTTATAAATTAATTCAGTGCACCTCTGCCAATTTCACCTACTTTTTCAACATGGCCCCTCTGTGCTTGTGTTCAAATCTCTCCAGTTCATCTGATGCCAAAACCATCCCACTGTCTGTCTGGCTGTCCTATAAATACATTAAGGTGTTTAAACCATATTGATGTAGATTTGTGCAGCCCTATAAAGACAAATACTGCAAAAATAGACTCACATGTGTCTTGTGTGATGTCATTTCCAGAGGAAGTTCTTCAAATGTCTTCACCCGTGAATGACATGTATTGGAGGGTCCGACCATGATACACCCAGCAAAAGGCACACAGTTGTAATATCTGGGAAAAAGAAACGCAAATATACACCAATCAGCCACAACATTAAAACCACCTCCCTAATATTGTGTATGTCCCCCTTGTGCCACCAAAACAGTGCCAACCTGCATCTCAGTACAGCATTCTGATATGATGATATTCACAAACATATATATTGAATTGCAAGTTTGAAAGTTCTGCAAAATCCTCAAAATATGGACAGATAGATCAAACTAGCTTAATGAAAGAACAACAGGGGCACCACTATGACATAAAACAATGTGTACCGTGTTGACATTGTGTTGCAGGCTAATCTGATCTCTTCTTGTGATGGTGGTCTAGAGGAAGCTTGTGAAAAGCCATCATCCTCTGAGCTCTGAGACACATTCAACAGGATTTCCTAAAGTACAAAAAACATGCATTCAACCACGGAAATCGACAGCATTCGACCATTCTGCGATGTGACGATAAAGATGCTGAAATAGCAATACAAATGTACAGAATCCCATTTGGTTTAATGTCGTCTCATAATATGCTCTTATTTCTCACCGGCAGATTGTTGTCCTGCAGTAAATCTCCGAGTATCTCCACCAGAGCTGGAAACGTTGGTCTTTCCCTGGGCTCGCCCTGCCAGCAGGCCAACATGATCCCATATCTACCATAAACAAATCACACAACTCAACGTTAACTTCTTCACTTGAGCTTTCGTCACTATATGAGGCCATAAATCGTATTAGCTGAGCGAGTCGGATCTCATGCCAGAAACAAGCAACATGCCACCGCTCACATCTCAGGGGAAGCGTTGTCTGGTGCCCTCATCCTGGTACCATCTTTAAGCCGTGTGCAGAAGTCTTCATCGATCTGAATGCCCGGATATGGAGACGCACCTGATGAAATAAATCATTCAAATCTGTTATTAAACGCTTTACTGATATACTTCATAATGGGAGTTACATCAAATGTATTTAGTAGATGGCACAATTTAAAAAGGCAAAGTCTGAAGTTGTTTGACTTCTAGAAAGCTGAATGCGGCGAGGAGGAGTGCGTGGACCGGGCTGTGAGGATGCACGCCCGGCACTGAATTGTCCTTATCAGCCGGGAGGGGGATAAAGACAAGCCGGAGGGGCCAGTTCGAGAGACACACACATGTGTCGCTGTGTTATAGTAAATGGTCTGCACTTATATTGCGCCTTTTTAACCTTAGCGGTATTCAAAGTGCTTTACACAGTGACTCATTCACCCATTCACACACCAGTGACGGCAGAGCTGCATGCAAGGTGCTAGCCTGCCATTGGGAGCAACTTGGGGGTTCAGTGTCTTGCTTAAGGACACTTCGGCATGTGGAATTGTGTGGGCCAGGAATTGAACCACCAGCCCTGCGATTAGTGGCCGACCCGCTCTACCAACTGAGCCACAGCTGCCCCCAAGTTTATGTTGACTGTTCTGCTGGTGCCCACCTCCTCTTTGCCCATCCTGAACCCTGTTACACTGAATATATATAAAATATTTAAATTATAATTAGTATTAATATTTCTATAATTATAATATATATCCTTATCTTTTATTATTATAACAATTAAGCATAATAGTTTAATAATAATAATAATAAAAAACAAGGCAATCAATAATAAACAATTATAGAGACTTGTAAAACAACATCAATAAAATTATAACAATAATAAATCATAATAAATTACATATTTATTTATAATTAAAAATATAATTCATTAAGGTTTTCCAAAAAGTTAAATAACTTACACTACCGTTCAAAAGTTTGGGGTCACATTGAAATGTCCTTATTTTTGAAGGAAAAGCACTGTACTTTTCAATGAAGACAACTTTAAACTAGTCTTAACTTTGAAGAAATACACTCTATACATTGCTAATGTGGTAAATGACTATTCTAGCTGCAAATGTCTGGTTTTTGGTGCAATATGTACATAGGTGTATAGAGGCCCATTTCCAGCAACTATCACTCCAGTGTTCTAATGGTACAATGTGTTTGCTCATTGGCTCAGAAGGCTAATTGATGATTAGAAAACCCTTGTGCAATCATGTTCACACATCTGAAAACAGTTTAGGTCGTTACAGAAGCTACAAAACTGACCTTCCTTTGAGCAGATTGAGTTTCTGGAGCATCACATTTGTGGGGTCAATTAAACGCTCAAAATGGCCAGAAAAAGAGAACTTTCATCTGAAACTCGACAGTCTATTCTTGTCCTTAGAAATGAAGGCTATTCCATGCGAGACATTGCTAAGAAATTGAAGATTTCCTACAACGGTGTGTACTACTCCCTTCAGAGGACAGCACAAACAGGCTCTAACCAGAGTAGAAAAAGAAGTGGGAGGCCGCGTTGCACAACTGAGCAAGAAGATAAGTACATTAGAGTCTCTAGTTTGAGAAACAGACGCCTCACAGGTCCCCAACTGGCATCTTCATTAAATAGTACCTGCAAAACACCAGTGTCAACATGTACAGTGAAGAGGCGGCTGCGGGATTCTGGGCTTCAGGGCAGAGTGGCAAAGAAAAAGCCATATCTGAGACTGGCCAATAAAAGAAAAAGATTAAGATGGGCAAAAGAACACAGACATTGGACAGAGGAAGACTGGAAAAAAGTGTTGTGGACAGATGAATCCAAGTTTGAGGTGTTTGGATCACAAAGAAGAACGTTGTGAGACGCAGAACAAATGAAAAGATGCTGGAAGAATGCCTGACGCCATCTGTTAAGCATGGTGGAGGTAATATAATGGTCTGGGGTTGCTTTGGTGCTGGTAAGGTGGGAGATTTGTACAGGGTAAAAGGGATTCTGAATAAGGAAGGCTATCACTCCATTTTGCAACGCCATGCCATACCCAGTGGACAGCGCTTGATTGGAGCCAATTTCATCCTACAACAGGACAATGACCCTAAACACACCTCCAAATTGTGCAAGAACTATTTAGAGCAGAAGCAGGCAGCTGGTATTCTATCGGTAATGGAGTGGCCAGCGCAGTCACCAGATCTGAACCCCATTGAGCTGTTGTGGGAGCAGCTTGACCGTATGGTACGCAAGAAGTGCCCATCCAACCAATCCAACTTGTGGGAGCTGCTTCTGGAAGCGTGGGATGCAATTTCTCCAGATTACCTCAACAAATTAACAGCTAGAATGCCAAAGGTCTGCAATGCTGTAATTGCTGCAAATGGAGGATTCTTTGACGAAAGCAAAGTTTGATGTAAAAAAAATCTTATTTCAAATACAAATCATTATTTCTAACCTTGTCAATGTCTTGACTCTATTTTCTATTCATTTCACAACGTATGGTGGTGAATAAGTGTGACTTTTCAGGAAAACACAAAATTGTTTGGGTGACCCCAAACTTTTGAACGGTAGTGTATATTTTTTATCTAAATGTATATAATAGTAATAATAATTATTATTATTAACAACAAAAGTTACAATAATATTGCTAATATAAAACAAATAACATAAATTATAAACAATTAGAGACTTGTATAACAACAATAATACAATTAACAATATAACACTAATAATATTTACAATAAAAAAAATTATAAAAGTAATTCCAAGGATTTCCCAAAAGTTCAATTATTTTGTGGAACTATTATTTTAAAAGGTTTATGAATACCATAAACACTAATGTTTCAGACAGGGTCAGAGCATTGGATATTAAATGTTTTAATAATTGTTTTTTATTATTATTATTATTATATTAACTATTTCTTTCTTTCAAGATAAATATTTATAAAGAAAGTTAATATTATAATTATTAGCAACAACAACTATAACAACAATAATAATAATATTGCTAATATAAAAAATAAGGCATCAATTATAGAGACTAACAAGAACATTAACAATAAAATAAAATTACAACAATACTACATTATAATAAATGACATAATATTTATAATAAAATTCTTAACAATAAAAACTAGAATAAAATTCAGATTTCCAATAAGTTCAATTAAACCATAATGTTTCAGAATGGGTTTAAAGCATCTGTCAACAGTGCAAGTCAAATTATTGTTACTTAAGTCAACTTTTACCCAGAGAGAATATCTCCCAGAGCAGTACTCCAAATGACCACACGTCACTCTGACTGGTGTAAAGCTTGTCAAAGATACTCTCTGGAGCCATCCACTTCAGAGGCAGCCTGGCCTACAAACACAGTCACAGAAAACACATTACACCCGTATCATGATCAGAGCTGGTATAAGTCAATCATTTGATCAATCCCCCTTAACAGTTCTCATTACCTAACCTTGCTGGTTCATAATGAGTATTTTTGTTGGTGGTTGCACCACTTAACATTGTCTATTATTATTATTGCTTTTGTTGTTCAGAAACTACACAGTTGAAGGATTGAACTAATAATGAACAGCTGTATCACAAATAATCTCACACTGAAACTTGTATCAATTATAGTCTTTAAAAGTGATCAGAGGGGGTAGGAATAGATAGGATACATGCTTTAGGATTTCTCTTACATTGCCTTTGCGCACATAGTCAGGATCTTTGTAGATGTCTCGTGCCAAACCAAAGTCACAGATCTTCACCACGTTGTTTTCGGACAGGAGGATGTTCCGGGCCGCTAGATCTCGGTGAATACACTGCCATAATCAGACAATAATCAAGATTTGTGTCTTTATATTCGTGCTATATTTTACAGTAAAGCAGCAAATCAACTTTGATGTTGTTACTTGCTCACCAGTATATTCAGATATATTCCCTGTTTTGCACAAATAAGCGTCATTTATGTTTCATGAGAATTAAATTTTTTTTGTTGTTGTTTATGATCAAGGATCAAGGATCTAAATCTGAGGCCATGGTTCTCAGCAGGAAACCATTGGTGTGCGAACTCCAGGTAGGGAAGGAGGTATTGCCCCAAGTGAAGGAGTTCAAGTACCTCGGGGTGTTGTTCACGAGTGAGGGGACAATGGAGCGGGAGGTTGGCCGGAGAATCTGGGCAGCGGGGGCGGTATTGCATTCGCTCTATCGCACCGTTGTCATGAAAAGAGAGCTGAGCCGGAAGGCAAAGCTCTCGATCTACCGGTCAATCTTTGTTCCAACCCTCACCTATGGTCATGAAGGCTGGGTCATGACTGAAAGAACTAGGTCGCGAGTACAAGCGGCCGAAATGGGGTTCCTCAGAAGGGTGGCGGGCTTCTCCCTTAGAGATAGGTTGAGGAGCTCAGTCATCCGTGAGGAGCTCGGAGTAGAGCCGCTGCTCCTTTGCATGGAAAGGAGTCAGTTGAGGTGGTTTGGGCATCTGGTAAGGATGCCCCCTGGGCGCCTCCCTAGTGAGGTGTTTCAGGCACGTCCAGCTGGGAGGAGGCCTCGGGGAAGACCCAGGACTAGGTGGAGAGATTACATCTCCACACTGGCCTGGGAACGCCTCGGAGTCCCCCAGTCAGAGCTGGTTAATGTGGCTCGGGATAGGGAAGTTTGGGGCCCCATGCTGGAGCTGCTTCCCCCGCGACCCGACTTCGGATAAGCGGTTGAAGATGGATGGATGGATGGATGGATGATCAAGGTATTGGTTTCCAGTTGTATGATATTGATGGCATGATATTTCTTCCTATGTTTATTTAACATGCACCACTTCAACTGGGAATCGCCAGACACTGGAATACATTGGATTTTACCTTCCGAGATGCCAGGAATTCCATCCCACGTGCCACCTGAAAGCTGTAGCTTATCAAATCCTCTATCGTGAGTGGGGTCTTCCAAAGATCATCCACTGCAATCGGGTACAAGAAGAACAAAAAAAAAAGCAGATCAATATTTTGTCACTATAAAGCTTTCATTTAAGTGAACTTAATTTTAGGGAATAAATAAAATGACTAAATTCAGGCATGAAACTCCGATGGTTTTCGTGCCGAGCCTGTGCACGTGACTACCTCAAACATGGCGTGTCACAGTGTGTTTGTATACAGCTTTTATTCTTGTTTTTGAGGACATATTTAACCATAAGGATTAATGTAATCCGTCGTTATTAGTCAAGTGGTTTTTATTGTCGTTTCAACCATATACAGTTAGTACAGTACACAGTGAAACAAGACAACGTTCCTCCAGGACCATGGTGCTACATAAAGCAACATAGGACAAACACAGAACCACATGAGACTACACAGACTAAATAACATACATATATAAAGTGCACATGCAAACGTGTTCAAAAAGTACGGGACAGTACAATAAATTACTAACAATGAACAGGACAATAGACACAGTGAGAGATCTTGCTCAACAAGATCTATGCTGAAGATGACAGTTAATGTAATTACATTATATTGTATGAACTATGGCTTAACTTGCTAAGAACAAAACAATGCACAAAATAAGATGAAAACAGTTTAAGGAAAGTTGGCAAATATAATAACTTGCTGAGATCAGCTGCAGAGGACACCGGCGATTCACTGTTTATCACGAGCGTTACTGGCTTAATTCAATGCCCCAGTCTGGTCGGTGTCCAAATGCAAAACGTTGTTGCTTCCTCCACTGTCACTTTTGCTTATGGTTTGCACTTATATAGCGCCTTTATAACCTTTTACAGTATTCAAAGCGCTTTACACTGGGACTCATTCACCCATTCACACACATTCATACACCAATGCAATGCAGAGATGCCATGCAAGGCACTAGCCTGCCATTGGGAGCAACTTGGGGTTCAGTGTCTTGCCCAAGGACACTTCGGCATGTGGAGTCGTGTGGGCCAGGATTCGAACCACCAACCCTGCGATAAATGGCCGACCCGCTCTACCACCTGAGCCACAGCCGCCCCATGTGTCCTTCTTATGGTCCCTGTACTCCCTTAAGTTGTTTTTCAATTTTGTATATGATTTGGTCAGTTGTCCGATTGAAGGCGACGTGCATAATTTCGTGCTGTATCTTCATTCTCGTAGAGTCATTTTTCCCTTTGCGATCTCTCTAGATTACCTCGGATATACCTTTGTAAATACCATATCACAAGTAGAGCACTCGTTTCTTCGTGTTACCTGAACGCCTTTGATGTCTGACAATTTTGTGGGGTTTTTGTATTGTTGTTATAGAGCAAAGTACTCCTCCTTGCTGCAGATGGCAGCTACTGTTGCTGTTTGTGAAAACTTTACCATGGTGACGAAACATTTTCTCGCCCTCCATCCTCTGACATAATCGGTTCCTGCGTAGAGACCAGCAAGCTTTTGGGGCTGGTGTCCAAAACCAGGTTTTCGGCCCTGGAACGGCCTTTCTGCAGTGGAAATGTGCGGAACAGTTTGAGAATTCGCACCGGGCCAGGAACCCGCACCCGAACCAAGTCGGTGGAAAAGGGCTATGAATGGCGCTTAATCGGTAAGCAAATCAGCTTGCTCACATGTGATATGTGAAGCCAATCGGATCACATGGTGTAAGCCTAAGACGTGTAATCAGGTAGCTAATTACATTGCGTTTTCTCTCTTGCCTATTATTTAATTATGCTCACTTTGCAAGTAAGTCGGTTTCACTGCAGCGCACTGCAAGTGTTTTCTCTGAAACCCTCCTCCTCCTCAGCTCCACTTGTTTAGATGCGCAACATGAGGAATGTATTTATGTCTAATTGTAGAACAGCATGTCACACATGCTTAATGCAGCATGTCTTGTGTTTTTCTAATAGTGCAGCGGCAGCATTAGTGTTGCCGGTCCTTCTCGCCCCCGCTCCGAACGGGACTCGAACCAACGTCTCCGGCGTGGGAGGCGGGTGCGCTAACAAGGAGGCTAAAGGCTACAGCCTCTAGCGTAAGTCGCTAATGCACCCCTTGAGGTCAGGAGAGTGAGGTTTATACACTGCACAGCTATTTACCAGCTGGCTCCCGTTACATTAGCATGCCCACATGCTTCTGCTGCGTTCATGTGCTGTTAGAATTATCTACCTATACTAGTTAGTATGTCGTGTTAAAGTATGTTGTCGGAAAGAACAGAAACATGGACAACATCAGGTTCATTCGTACATTTTTCTTGGGGAACTTTTATTTTGACACCATAATACACATTACTCCGTTAGCTTGCAGATCATAATGGAAATTTGGTCACTCATATAATTACAATAATTACGATAGTACAAGGCAGCATTAACTCGGTATGTCTGTGTATGTTTTAGAGGCAGAAAGTGTCCGTACATTTTTATTTTTATTTGTTGAAAAGTTATTGTAAGGACAGAATAATAACAGAATTTTTGGGTGAACTATCTGTTTTTGCTGAGATTGTCCACTTTGTGAAGAACGCTTACGTTTCTCCAGTGATGGAGAGCTCTTTTGACTGCTCTTACCCCGAGACTGCATCGAGGGGTTGATGTTGGAGGAGGTGGATGGCTCATGTCCACACTGACCCACCTGACCCGCCTCGATCATTCTCCGCACCTGACTCTGAGTTTTAGGAGAACGATCCTGCAAACACAAGCTCATGTTACTCAAGACCAAATGGCCATAGCACAAATAATTTATTATTTTTGTAATATGCTGTTGTATGATGGACAATGTGTACATATCACCACGTTACTTCAAACAGCATTTCCATGCCTTACCCTGTACGGTAAGAAGAACTCCCTCTTGGCACGTAGGAAGTTGGAGAGATTCCCATATTTACAGTATTCCACTATAACCATGAAAGGACCTAAAATCAGATAGTGGATAGAAAGGTTTAGAAAGAGGCAAGAGAAGAATGAAGGCTTTGAAAGGTTTAGATAAATCCTGAGGGGCTGTTCAAACTAAAATCATCCTTGTGCTAAAAACACTAGGCACGGCGCAAAGAATAGAACAAAGCCCAGGTGTCTCGAGACACGTTTTTGAAGTTATTTTTAACTTGACAAGACATCTAAAAAACACGGTGCCCCTGTGAGTGACGCTGAAGACATGTATGTCCAGTGCATGCTTACAGAGGACGAAAAAACGCCAGATTAATGGCATGAAATCTAGTTTTTTACTTGCTAGTTTTTTTTGGAGGTAGCAGAGTTTTTTCCCCATTATTAGATCGGTTCTATTAGGCATGTTAAAACAAAAACTGTCATTGGTTGCTTTTCTACAGTATGTCAATCAGACGTTGGGCACTTCTTGGATAGAATAAGCTCTGAAGTGAACCAGACTTCATGTCGGCTGTCAAAAGTTTGGCTTCAGTTTTAGGTACACACTCACCGTTGGGTTTGGTACACGCTCCAAGCAGGTTGACAACATTGAGATGGTTTCCGATGTGAATAAGGATTTTCAGTTCTGACATGAGGGCTTTGTGTTCACTGGCTGTGGCTCCCTCTGTGAAACACATCACATAAACATTGAAAGTTCATTTAAGAGCCTGTGTATTCACTGACCTGTCGTTGTGTAGTTTGGGTATAAGAATGAACCTTTCAACATCTTGACAGCCACTGTGTTTGAACAGGTCTTTTTGTCGTGTCCATTGATAGAAGCTTCAATCACCTTCCCAAAAGCTCCATGTCCGAGCACCTTACCTGCAAATATGGAGAGAGGGTAAATGTTAATTAAAGGATATTATGGGTTCAATACAATTTAAGCTTAATTGACAGAATTTGTGGCATAATGTTGATTACCACAAAAATATATTTTGAATTAGCCTTTTTCGGGAAAAAAAAGAAGCATAAATCGAGGTTACAGAGAGGCACGTACAATGGAAGTCAATGGGGCCAATTATTGAAGGGTTTAAAGGCTTATAATTTTATAGAAGCACTTACATTAATTCATCTGTTCAGACTCATGTGTTATTTGAGCTGTAAAGTTGTTAAAATCTTTTGAGTTTACATTATGTCGTCATGGTAACAAAGTTGTAAAATTGGATTTTGTCACACTAAAATCATGTTACCACACATATTGTTTACGTCTTTTGACTATACTTTTGAAACAGTGAGTATTTGAACTTTTACAGATTGATACAATTACTTCGCTCAGCGAGTATTGACGCTGACTACCGCCCCATGAGTTCGAATCCAGGGTGTGCCGAGTGACTCCAGCCAGATCTCCTATGCAACCAAATTGGCCCGGTTGCTAGGGAGGGTAGAGTCACATGGGGTAACCTCCTCGTGGTCACTATAATGTGTGGTTCTCGCTCTCGGTGGGGTGCGCGGTGAGTTGTACCTGGATGCCTCTGAGAATAGTGTGGGCCTCCACAAGCGCTACGTCTCCATGGTAACACATTCAACAAGCCCCGTGATAAGATGCGTGGACTGACGGTCTCAGACGTGGAGGTAACTGAGACTCGTCCTCCGCCACCCGGATTGTCATTACGGAGTCATTACGCCACCACGAGGAATTAGAGCGCATTGGAAATTGGGGAGAAAAGTGGAGGATACAAAAAATCCTGTTGATTGAGCTTAACTTGTATTAAACCCGGAATATTCCTTTTAACATAATTGGCAAAATATTCCATGTTGTTCGCAGTGGTACCTAAGAATCCATCCATGCATCCCAATTCAAATCTGTTCTAAATAGTATGAATTAGGGCTGGGTATCGCCTGGCACCTCACAATTAGATACGTAATGCAATACGCATGTCACGATTCGATATATTGTGATACAACACGATATCATAAATTGATTTGATTATAAATCAATTCCAATTCAATTCCAATTCATTTGGGTATATTTCCATCATATACTGATGTCTGATAACGAGCATGTAGTTTGAAACATAATTTTTTTTTCTCCCTTGGTGAGCTCATTAAATGACTAAATGTGGTGTCAAAGCTCCTGAAGCAGCTTTGCTCAAGAGGTCACAGGAAGTAGTTAGTGAAAAAGCCTTAGGCAACCTCTAGGCTTTGGGCTCCCTTTTCATAATGCAGTGATTATACTGCTGTGCTACTCGCCCCACTCCTGGGAAATCTAAAATGCGTGATATGTAGGAAATCTTTAGAGTCAAATCATACAAGGTTTTCTAACACACAGGTCAAGTCTAGATTTTGAGTTGCACACTAACATACTACTCTTACTATTTCTACAGTATGTGAATTTTTCTTGCATAAGTACCAGGATGACCTATTAAATTTGCCAATATGTGCCGTACAACACAGAATACTGTATCCTTGTGCGACCCCACGTGCACTTGTGTGGACGTTGCATTTTGGCTTCGCTAGACACAATGTATAATTTAAATTAATTTAAACTGACTGATCTCAGCTCACAAGACTGCACTGTCACTAAGTGTTTCATTGTTATATGGGTAATTCTGCATAATTTTTTAGGGTTTCAACTTGTTAATAATTTGTGTTAAAATGTGTAGTTGACAAGAAATTTCAAACAGGACAGCACGTATTATTTTACATGCAAGTTCATGACATTAAAGGAAATTATTTGTACTTTTTAAAATATTTTTTTCATCACACATTTGGAAGAGGTTTAAATGTGATTAAAATAGTATATATTGATATTAGTATATAATATAAAATAAAACGTATAATATGTTTGTGTGTGTGTGTGTGTGTGTGTGTGTGTGTGTGTGTGTGTGTGTTTAAATATAGTAACACCTCTTCACCTGCGGTGTCTTACAGAGATATTTTTTATATGTACAGAGATATGACTTTGTGTTGTCTCTTGGAGTTTTATGAGCAGAGGCATATCAGTACGTCCATAGCGTGAAGGTAAGATCTTGTGTATTTATGAATGAAGTACTCTTGTTTTAAAATCTCCCCGCTCTGCTTCCAGTTGTTATGTCAGCCCATGAACACTTTAAAATACTCACGATAACTTCTGGCAACTCGCTAGCTAATTACACTTTGACATCAACAATATAGAAATCTATATATAATGCGCTAAAGACAAAAGTTAAGATGGCTGCGAGATGGGTGCCTGGGTAGCTCAGCCAGTATTGACTCTGACTACCGCCCCTGGAGTTCACTAGTTCAAATCCAGGGCATGCTGAGTGACTCCAGCCAGGTCTCTTAAGCAACCAAATTGGCCCGGTTGCTAGGGAGGGTAGAGTCACATGGGGTAACCTCCTTGTGGTCATGATTAGTGGTTCTCGCTCTCATTGGGGCGTGTGGTAAGTTGTGTGTGGATCATGAGTATAGCATGAGCCTCCACATGCTGTGAGTCTCCGCGGTGTCATGCACGACGAGCCACGTGATAAGATGCGCAGATTGACTGTTTCAGAAGCGGAGGCAACTGAGACTTGTCCTCCGCCACCCGGATTGAGGTGAGTAAACGCACCACCACAAGGACCTACTAAGTAGTGGGAATTGGGCATTCAAAATTGGGGAGAAAAGGGGATAAAAAAAAAAAAAAGATGGCTGCGCACTAGTTTCTCTGGCGCATAAGGTGAATAGCTTGGTATTATTTAAAATTTCACGACTTAAATCCCGCTGTCCGCATATGTTGACGTACATTTTTAGGAAAGCTATTTGGTCTAGACATTTGTTTTTATGTTTATTAGGCGCTACTAGTTACAAATCAAAAAGGGAAATGGAAAATGCGCACAGCAGTCACGCTTGGGTCTCAGGAGGGTATCCCACAATGCAATGCGCTAAACCTGGCGTTTCGTTTCCAGTATAACGAATAAACCAAAAGTAATATGAGATGAGAAACATCTTTTTGTTGAATTCTTATTGAGTTAACACATTTGTATACCAAATTGGATTAAAATGCAAAAAAATAAATAAAATACATGTTTCTCATACTATTTAAAATAAATAGTAGGCAGTCTATTGTTTACTGCACAGTTTTACATAAGTACTATACCGTTCTGAATACAGTTATTTAAAAAAACTAATTTAGACCATAAATGTGCTTTGTATATGGGGCACAAGTATATGTATATGTACATCAAAGCTCTTTAAATCAAATGACTGAGTGAAAGTACCAAGCCGCAGTCTGTCTCGTGAGATCTCCCATTGGCTGGAGTCGTAAGGCAGGTATTCACACTGCTCCTCAAGAGGAACCTCCCCTGGGTCCATGATGATGGATAGATATCCCGTTTTGATATCAGCTGGGTTCACCTGCAGGACAACATCATAACAATTACTGCGGCCGATGTTAGCCAATCAGAATGCAGAAACGGCGAGTCTGAGCCTAGACTGAGGCGAGCTGCTTTCCATAGCATATTGTAGAGTTGCTGACTTTGCTCAGCTCATGTTCAACATTGAAATGTTGATATGGTTTGCTAATATGCTGTACTAAAGGCATTGTATGTGTATCTGGGGGACTGCAGCAGCTGAGAAGCCTTGGGGACATCAGGGGTTAAATCACTGAATTATTTCATATGAATGTTTAAAAAGCATGTGAAACTGAGTTGTTCGTGATTTGACTGCAGAGTGAAACTGTTTATGTTAAAGCAACACATGTTGAACTGACCCGTTTGACATTGCAGAAGATGACGAGTAGAAGGACCCAGAAAAAGATGGCGATGACTCCAGTTCCGATGAGAATCACGATTTCTACATTGGTTTTGTCGTCTGAACCTGGCAGAGAAATGCTTGTGTGTTATTATGATAATGTATTAAAGCAAGCTTACTAGCATGTATCCAAAACACATCATTCTGCACCAAAGCTTACAAAAATGTCAAGGTTATCTGAGCAATGGGAGATGGGGGAGATGCACAAGGGACAGTAAGTAAACAATAATTATTTCTTCAATTTCGTTTGATGCAGCTAGTGGCACAGAAAATATACACTTCCTCTAAAAATTATTTTTATAATCATAAATCAGTTGCCTGGTGAATTAAATCCAATTTAGTGTTATCAATGTTGGAAATGTGAGGATTTATTTGTATTTGTATTTTTACTTTTATTAACTTTTGTAATATCTTTTATGCATATTCACCGTTTTAGACTTTCAATACACCGTGCAATAAATTTAGTTTTTTGCTTCCTGGGTAGTAAGTGTTATTTCCTAATTGCTTATACCTCAAAAGTATAGAAAATGGCTATTATTCCCCACAAACTTTGCTTTTGTGACCAGGACAGTGATATTGTTAAATTGACCTATTTCCACTGAGAAAACGGGAGAATTTGTGTCTTTTCGTTCAGATAAATTCAGAAAAAAACAACATATGAATCCATATTAACATGCATTTATACTAAAGTAATACAAAAATGACTTCAAAAGCTTTGAAGCGAGTCGTTTTTCGAGATTTCTCAGACAGCTTTGGGAAGAAGTCTTGAAGGCACTTGAAGGCTGCCGACTCCTTATCTAGAGCTCTGACAAATTTTTTCTTAAGGCGCATTTTGATCGTTCCGTGGTGGCATCATCACCTTCCGGGGATCCAAATGTGGCTCCCACTTGACGTTGCTCCTCCACACAGAGAACTCGGTCCATTGTGGCCAGTCCCGCCTGTGGTGTCTCTGCTGTCCCAAAGGCAAAGATAGCAGGGAAACTTGGTAAAACCGCCTTGGAGACCCATCAGGAATGCCACCATTTTGAAGTCTCCTATGAAGTCTCCTATCATACTTCAAGGGATCCAGCAAGGTCTTGACACTTATCCACTTAGGCAGCTGGAACTAAACTGAACTGGTTGGCTGAAGGTTCCTGTATTTATATTACTGGAATGTTCTAGAAAGTTCTAGAAGTTACTCCAAGTTTACTCCGCACTGAATCTATCTGGAATGTTCTGGAAAATTGGTAAATTACAAACTATCACTGTCCTGGTCACAAAGGCAAAGTTTGTGGGGAATAATAGCCATTTTCTATACTTTTGAGGCATAAGCAATTAGGAAATAACACTTACTACCCAGGAACAAAAATTGTGTTATATATTAAGCTACGAAACTCTATTATAAAAATACAAATTATTGTATGTTTAAAAAAAAGAGTGAAAAATGCTTTTGAAAATTATTTCAATACATTTTCATTTCCACACCAAAAACTTTTGTCCCAAATATAAATATATATATATATATATTTAATTTTTATTTATTGTTTAATTTGTGTACTTGTTAACCATCAACAAGAGTGTCAGTAAAGAGCATGCTCGAAATGAAATATGAGATGCGTGATGTTTGAGGAAAACAAAGAAAATTCAAGCTATAATTTTAAAAGAATTATGTAAAAAGCATGAAAATTATTATTTAATTGTGTGTATATTTAGGATGCATAAAATGTAAACTATGAAATTAGCCTTAGCCAGACACAAAAGGTGGCTATTTTATTTCAAAAACATTAAAAATATAATTTCCATCACAATCATTTTAACCAGAGAATTTAAGATGTATAAAAATCAAATAAAAAAAAGACATAAAATCTCCTGTAATGCATGTAAATACATTGTTTGTTGACAAATTCAACAATTTAACAAGACTTTACTAATTAGAAGTCCACAGTGCTAAAAACTACCCAGAGTTGAATAAACACCCATTTATTTGTGATATATTGAGATATATTCCAATCATTGTCTATCCAACTACATCTACACTACTGCTTTCAAGATATTCTAAAATAAATATTTACATGGTAAAGAAGAAGTAAAGCATGAAGGTAAAAGGTAAGTAGTGTGAGTATCTGTGTGTGAGTGTTTGTTTCTACTAAATAACTCTAATCTGAAGGACAACGCTCATTTCTAACACAATGAGAGTAAAATGTATACTTCAGTGGCGCCTATCGCAAAAGAGAGGTGCTCACCGATGACAGACACTGTTGCAGAGGATTGAACACAGCCCCTCTGGTTGCAGGCAGTGCACGTGTACAGACCAGCGTCTTCCTCTCGCACGCGCTGAATGCTGAGCGTCCGATTGGAGTCCTGCAGCAGGATCCCTGGACACACCCACAAAACTGTAAATCCCACACAAACGTGCTCGGCCAGCCAGCTGTGGCTTTATATTGACTTCCTCTACATATATGACTAACTTAAACTTGTTTTTTGTTAATTGGATAAGAAAACAAAGAATTCATCACCTTAATTGTCCGATTCAGGTCAGCTTTGGGAGGCAAATAACAAAAAAAACAAAAACAAAAAAAAAACATCAAATTTAAAGCCCTGTTTGCAACGATTTTGTTTGACTTCCAAAGTGTGGCATTCACAATATAAGACAAATAATTACATTGTTGCTGAACTGAATGCAAAACAGTTTCTCTGTCATTTTGTTACATTTACCGAAATATAATGTTCAAAAATAATGAAATTGCAGACTGACATCTACCAAATGCATACTTTTTGTTACCATAAAAGTAAATAAAAGGCTTCCTCTATGACACATGAGAAAATTCTGCATCCAGGAAAAAGGAAAATAATAAGTCTCTTTCCTAATTCTGACCTATTAACTGTGATCTGTAGCAGGAAGCAGCATGTCATCTCTACAGGCTATAGTTTACACTCTCTTAAAATGTCTGTGGTTTCATTATAAAACATAATGTGTTGTGCGAAAATCAATGTTAACACGTTTTCAGGCAGACACTCTTGAGGCAGATAGCGACATCCTGCTAATTCCTAACTACTGTACTGAACGTCTAGGTTACATATGTAACCTCCGTTCCCTGGTCCAATTTAAATCACGCCATGCGCTGAGCCATGTACGTGTTCTGCTGACACAGGAGCGGGCAGGTATTTTACGTGCAAAGGCTACCAGCTGTGTCAGACTGTACGTACCCTTACCCAATGCCCCATAAATGTCGTCAGAATCCTTCTGGTTACCCTAAAAAGGGGAACAAGGTGACACTTGCCAACCCGGGAACGGGCCGAGCCTAGCCGGGCCTCTTTTCTCTATATGTTTCTCAGCATAGAGTAAGAAACAGCTGGGGCCCTTTACACGCATCGAGGGAAGGGGGTCTTACCCAGTTTCCTATTCTTTCAGGGGGAAAAGACCCTGCGGAGACCACACCTTCCCAGGAAGGGGGAAGTAAAAGTGGTGAAATACATCACATGGGCCTCTTAAGTCACATCTGGGAAAATGGTGCGGTGGTAGATCCAGCCTCAAGGAGGGGGGAGTTGCTACAACACGGCGACCGGAGGGCAGCTGGGACTACCTAAGGGAGACGCGAGTCCACTCGTAAGGGGACCGTAACGTGGAAAATACACACAGGAGGAAGTCCACGCAGGAGTCCTCACCTGTGGAGCACCTATTCCAGTGTAGGGTAGATTTGAGTACCCGCAGTGTATTGGGTCGGCGAGTTCCTCCGCTGAACTCGGACCCACAGGGCTAGGGAGGAGTCATCCAGGGAGCCGAGTTAGTGGGATCTCCTGGGAGAAAAAGCATAACGTTTTAACCTCGGCCAAGGGAAAGGGAGCTAGGCACAAGCAGTCCACCCGGTCAATCCGTCAGCATGTTACTGAGTTCTACCGGCTCGGACCTGAGAAAGCACTGGCCAAAACAGACTCTACCCTGCGATTGTAAAATCTCGCAAGGTGTTGCCCAACCCACTGCTCTGCATATGTCTGCCAGGGAGATGCCTCTGGCCAGTACCCGTGAGGACGCAACACTCCTTGTTGAGTGTGCTCAGACCCGCAAGGGGAGGGGCACGGCCTGGGTGTGATAAGCCAATGTAATGGTGTCAACTACCCAGTGGGAAGGCCTCTGTTTGGAGACAGAGTTCCCTTTCTGCTGTAGGTACGCAAAGCACGTACCGGACACAGCAACGAAGGGCTGGACCTGCCTCCTCCCGGGGCAGGTTCGCTTGCAGATTCACAACCTGGACCGTGAGGGGAGTTGTAGGAACCTTGGGCACGTAGCCCGGTCTCGGTCTTAGGATCACATGAGTGTCTGCTGGACCGAACTCCAGGCAGGTGTCAATGACAGAGGACCCTTGCAGGTCCCTGACCCTCTTGATGGAGGTGAGCACGATCAGGAGTACCATCTTCAGGGAGAGGGCCTTGTTCGACTGATTCTAGTGGCTCGAAGGGGGGTCTCTGAAGGCCCGAGAGGACCACTGAGAGACCCCAGGAGGGGAACAGGCTTGGCCGGGAAGGATTTAACCTCCGGGCGCCTCTTAGGATCCTGATGAGTAAGTCGTGCTTACCCAAAGACTTGCCGTCTACTGCGTCGTGGTGGGCCACGATAGCATCACCTCTCCTGCAGAAATAAGAGCACTGACCTAATTGTGCACCTCTGTGGGTCTTCAGCCTGGGAAGAACACCAATCTGCGAACAAGCGCCACTTCAGGGCGTAAAGTTGCCTGGTAGAGGGGGCTCTGGATTGGTTGATTGTGTCTACAACGGCAGGTGGTAGACCAGCTAGATCTTCCGCATCCCGTCCAGGGGCCAGACGTGGAGGTTCCAGAGGTCTGGGTGCAGATGCTAGAGCGTGCCCCGTCCCTGAGAAAGAAGGTCTTTCCTCAGGGGAAGTCGCGAGGAGTATGAGGTCCAGGCCCGTGTGGGCCAGTAGGGAGTCACTAGGGTGACTAATGGGAGAAACCTCCGCAGGGCAAAGAATACAGTCAGCAACTCTAGGCAATCGATGTGCCTGCGCGGCGGGGCCCCTTTCCAACGGCCCGCGGCTGCATGCCCGTTGCACACGGCGCCCAAACCCAATTTGGAAGCGTCGGTCGTGACTAGGACGCGTCGGGACACCTGCTGCAAGGGGTGGGGAGAAATCAAACGCATCCAGAAACTACACAGAGGCGGAAAAGACGTCTTTAAAAAGACGGGTCCTGGAAAGGACGTGCAACGCCAGCTGTGTATTTGCTATTTTAAGAAACTAACTCTTTTAGAGAAAATAACTCTTTTAACTGCGCTGTTGAAGTGTTTAGGGGCAAACTGCACTGCTGTGCAGAGAAGGAGAAAGCTGCTGAAGTGCGCCGTAGATCCAACAGCAGAATCAGCTCAGAGGAAAAGGAACAGGTGTGTGACAAGATATTCTAAAATATTCAAGAAAATTCCTGAATGAATTGGACATATTTCCCCGCTTTTATACCCGTATGTCTGAGGGCGGGGTATGCAAAAACTGTCAGTCAACTTCTCATTGGCCTTTTTTCATAGATCAGAGGCATATTTGGCGCTCAAGAGAGACCCCTAGTGTCGCTTCTTCGACACAACATTTTATAGTATATAATACACACAAGTAGGCTTGTTTTCCTGTCTTTGTGGCGACATTCCATTGATTGTTTTTTATAATGAGCTAATGACATTTTCTAATGTCTAAACATATTTTACATTTGTATTAAAGGGATAGTTCATACCTGAAATGAAAATTATATCTTATACTCACTCTCATGTTGTTCCAAACCTGTATAACTTTCTTTCTACCGTGGACCACATAAGGAGAATGAGCAGAATGTAGGCCTGCCACAACTGTTAAATAATCGTCTGAGGATCTTAAATAATTATTGTGTACGTCCAGTTGCAATCACATTAAGACAATGTAGAAATGCCATGAAAGACGCACTTGTGCGTCTCATTCAATTGAACTCTGACTGTCTCACTGAGTCATAGCGTGGACCGGACTTAGCAGCTCCTGTAGATGCACAAGCTATCTGTGAAGGTTTGTGGCAAACTTCTGCGAAAATATAAATGACGATTTTGGCAGCGCACGCAAAGCTCTCTGGTTTCACTTTAATTTAACAATTTTATAATGGCAAATGTTCTTGGTCCTTGAGGGTTTATACACACAGTGTTAATGACACGCAGTGACAGAGGACAGAATGAAAAAGCCCAAAATCTCACAAAGTCTTTCTTGTGAAATAAGGGCTCATAGATTTAATCAGAAAGCCTTAAAATAACATGTCAAAGTGAAGAATTTAGGACAGAAATATTTTTCTAACACACACACACAAATATATAATGTAATATAATATTATATAATATAGTAGCTATCCAAGTTGGCTAAGTTTCAAAAACAACTTTGTATATGTAAAATGGATCAAGACTAAAGTTGACTAAAAAGAGAGACAGATATTTGAACTATTTGGACAAAATCTGATATTTATAATATCATTTATAATTTAAAGCCTTAAAAGAAATCACATATCCCAATTTTATTATATGATTCTAAAGTTAAATATGAATAAATTACTTCTTAAGGAGTATGAAGTAGAACACGACAATTTATATGAAAAACTTCATAATCTTGACAGCCCTAGAAGAATTTTAGCCGAAGTCACCATTCACTTTCATTATAGGGAAATAAATATCAGTCAGCCTATAATGTCAGTCCCTAACATTCTGCTAAACATTCCCTTTTGTGTTCCACTGAAGAAAGAAAGTCATAAGGGTTTGAAACAACATGAAGTTGAGTAAACCAGAAGGTGAGATGACAATTTTCATTTTTTCTTTAAAGGTTTAAAAGTCTTTCAAGCAGGTCAGTTCACTAACAGGCACTTACACTGGAAATGAATAGGGTCAGACCATAAACACTAAAAAACGCATTGTTTCAAATGTATAGCCACAAGACACAATTAATTAACATTATTCTAAATAAACATTATTTTAGTAATGTGTGGACAAGTCGAAATAATTTTTTGTGGTGATCATCATGCTTTTAATTGAGGTTAACTTGAATTGAAACCAGAATATTCCACAAGACATTCTTTAATACATTTATTAAGTCGTTTTCCTCGTGAAGACCATTGGCTTCAAGTTGTACTATCCTTGTGTGGGACATTCGGTAGCCAAAATGTAGGCACATACACATGCATCGCTGTAAATCCACTGCTTGGATTTCACTGGATGTGAATTAACTTACAACCCACTATCAACGCACATCAGTGGCGGGTCGTGCAATTAAAGTCTAGGCCTTCAATATGATTCATGCCATCAAGAAAACACAATTTCACAATGAATAAGACGCTCTATGCCTTTGGGCATCAAACATTATGTCGCAGCTAACTATAAATTTAGTTTCGTCAGGGTACACGGTTATGTCGTGTTACATTCAAGTTGGATGTGGGACATTCCTACTTGATATCTCCGACCAGAAATGCATTCCATTCCCCGATATTTGGAATGGCAATTCTCCCGTTAGCTTAGCAGGGGTTTGGCTCTCATTAGAGATGTCTCCTAGCAATCCAACTAATAAACAATGCTGCAGCGCTATGTCTCCTATTGTAGCCGGTCCTACTCGCCCCGCTCGGGACTCGAACCGACATCTCTGGCGTGGGAGGCGGGTGCGCTAACGAGGAGGCTAAAGGCTACAGCCTCTAGCGTCAGTCGCTAGTTTACACACTGCACATCTATTTACCAGCTGGCTCCTGTTACACTAGCAACCCAACTAATAAACAATGCTGCAGCGCTATGTCTCCTAGCAACCCAACTAATAAACAATGCTGCAGCGCTATGTCTCCTAGCAACCCAACTGATAAACAATGCTGCAGCGCTATGTCTCCTAGCAACCCAACTGATAAACAATGCTGCAGCGCTATGTCTCCTAGCAACCCAACTGATAAACAATGCTGCAGCGCTATGTCTCCTAGCAACCCAACTGATAAACAATGCTGCAGCGCTATGTCTCCTAGCAACCCAACTGATAAACAATGCTGCAGCGCTATGTCTCCTAGCAACCCAACTGATAAACAATGCTGCAGCGCTATGTCTCCTAGCAACCCAACTGATAAACAATGCTGCAGCGCTATGTCTCCTAGCAACCCAACTGATAAACAATGCTGCAGCGCTATGTCTCCTAGCAACCCAACTAATAAACAATGCTGCAGCGCTATGTCTCCTAGCAACCCAACTGATAAACAATGCTGCAGCGCTATGTCTCCTAGCAACCCAACTGATAAACAATGCTGCAGCGCTATGTCTCCTAGCAACCCAACTGATAAACAATGCTGCAGCGCTATGTCTCCTAGCAACCCAACTGATAAACAATGCTGCAGCGCTATGTCTCCTAGCAACCCAACTGATAAACAATGCTGCAGCGCTATGTCTCCTAGCAACCCAACTGATAAACAATGCTGCAGCGCTATGTCTCCTAGCAACCCAACTGATAAACAATGCTGCAGCGCTATGTCTCCTAGCAACCCAACTGATAAACAATGCTGCAGCGCTATGTCTCCTAGCAACCCAACTGATAAAAAATGCTGCAGCGCTATGTCTCCTAGCAACCCAAATAATAAACAATGCTGCAGCGCTATGTCTCCTAGCAACCCAACTAATAAACAATGCTGCAGCGCTATGTCTCCTAGCAACCCAACTAATAAACAATTCTGCAGTGCTAGCATTTGTGCTTCAGGTGTACGATTATAAAAAGAGAATATTATGTTTTGTACACCTGTTTCTGTCGGCTTTTGACATGTTTGTGACATCATGCCCCTGCATCTCTGCGAAATCAGAGTTGAGAATTTCTGCACGAGCCTACAAGTTCAAGATGCATTTCTTTGCACTTTTCCTAGAGGGAATTTTAAAATCTGACTTTCCGAGTTGATTGGAACGCAGCACTACTTTTCAAAACCTGATCCGATGCTGAATGCTCCAGCAGCCTAATTTACACTTAGAAAACTCCTGATGTTGCTATAGTGATGCAAAAAGCACTTATCAATTATTTAAGGTGAAAAATCAGTCCTGCTTTCCTGATTAATAAATTAAGCAATCGCATGATCATGCAGAACATCTCTTGTTTTTAAATCAATAAGGATCTCATTCTCAACGGCAATACCAGCAGTGATGACAGCCGACTCATCAGACAGCTTGATTTTACGCTTTTCGCTCTTGAATTACGTACATCACTTAAAGCGTGATTGCGTCACTCAAGGCCAGATCAAAGGCCTCAATCGAAACGTCCTAAAGATCACACCCACCAAGAACAAATAAATCAATCTGATTGGCTGATGAATCTGACAGTCTGACATTAGATGCTCATTTAATTTGCACTGTTGAGGGATCTAGTTGAAATTCTGAAGGCCTGACGGGGTGTAGTTCAGACTCTTGAGCTGCATCGGCTAACAAGCTCGGCTTCGGGCGTGCGATTTGTGAAACAGTTGTCGTGCTTCACTTGTAAGCATCAAGGAATAAATTCTGACTGGATAAACTATTAGTTTTTCTCTATTTGTTTGTAGATTAATTAAGAGTGGAAAATAATTAAAAATATATACACACAAAAAGGTGATTGAGAATGAAAGGAAAAATATTTCTTTATTTATTTAGCATGTTACGCCAGCAGAAAAGGCTTTGCTGGCCCTCAGAATTCACCACTGACCCACATACATCCCCCAAGATGTATGTAGTTATATTTTTGCCATATGCAAAATAACAATAATCCACTGGCCTGCCTAACTTTCATTTAAAGTGCCTCATGAAACCTTTCTGAATGCACAATGAGTCTATCAGCATGAATGGTGTGTGTTTATTTCACTCCTGGAATTAAATTTGTGGGTGACAAAGATTGTGTGTGTGTGCGTGCGTGTATGTGTGTGTGTGTGTGTGTAAAATATGCATGAATTAATAAGTGTGTTCCTTTTGAAATCTGCTTGGCCTAATAGGATTGTATTGTTGTGTAAAACGTAATCTGTAATAAGATCGCATTTAGACGAGTAGACTAGTGTGTGTGTTATTTTGAAGCGGGGTGGGTTACATGCAGAAAAAGGAAAGACAAGATGAGAATAAGATTTTATTTGAATAAATGTAAAAGGAGAGAAGGCTACCTGTAAAATCTTTACCTATTCATTATTTCACATACAGAATCATTTCAAACATAATGCACACACTATTAACTATAACAATTCCTCATTAAGAGTTCATTTAGATTAAACTACATTCTGGCTAAGGTGTTCTGGGTGGTTGCTAGGGTGCTGCTATGTGGTTGCTAGGGTGGTTACTTACTGGCCTAAGCCAAAAGAGCCCAGCCCTAAGTCTCTGGGTACTCATATCTCTGGGTAAAGGATATTCTGCTCTTTAAATAAGGCTTTGGGTCCCTTTTTAAGTGGGAATCTATGTTTTTTTAATCTGTTATATCGTCTGCCAGGCAAAAAGCACGAGTTTGATCGCTTAAAAAGTAATAGCAGTAATAGCCTTTCCTCAACAAGCCGCATGATTTGAGTTTTCATTCCTGTCCGTAGCACAAATGATGTGGTATAAGTTACATGCTAAAGTTTAATACTTAAGGTTAGGGGTTTGTTCAAGTCCCTACGTCTGAGCAAAAGTAATAGTGATACTTGCCTTAGCAAACAACACTGATAACTGTGCTGATAGACAGATATGGCAACTAACCTGATATCTGATGGAGAGGTTGATTGTCTTTAAACCAGGACAGCTGGGGAGATGGTGTTCCCTCCACATCACACTCCATTTGCAGCGACTCGCTCACATTTACTGTCTGATTGGTGGGGTTGTGACGGTATCGAGGTGCCTCCAGTGCTAGGACAGAGAGAAAAGTATTATTATAGAAATACTTTTTTTAATGATAGACTGATATATCATCCAGGCCGACGGTTATTACGATAACCGTACCTGCTTGGCGGCTGACAGAAGTGTATATTCCAAAACCACTGAAAGCCTTGTAAATGCATAAATCACATTTAATCGTTTTCAATAATATTGATAAACATGATACATATGCTATACACTGATGAGCCAAAACATTATGACTGCCTGATATGCTGTTGGTCCTCCACCTGCCACCCATGTGGCGCCGACCCGCAGAGGTATGGACTCTACAATATAGGAAACCTCCCTGAAGGTTTCCCGTGGTATCTGGCACCAAGATATTAGCACCATATCCTTCAAGTCCTGTAAGTTGAAAGGTGGAGCTTCCATGGATCGGACTAGTTGGTCCAGCACATCCAACAGATGCTCAATCGGATTGGCAGCGATCAGGGCAGGGAATCATGGGAAGTGTAGTCCAGTGGGAAACAGATGACAGAGGCAAAACACAGAGCAAACAACAGTGAACAGTAACAAGGGGTCATCATGGACACTCTGACCGATCTGCGGCTACACAGCACCAAACGCAGCAGGGTGCGATGCACTGTGTGTTGTGCACATTCCTCCCATAACCATCATTAAAATTTTCTGTGACTTGTGCAACAGTAAAACTTCTGTCGGTTTGGACCAGACGGGATAGCCTTCGTTGCCCTTGCGCATCAGTGAGCTTTGGGCGCCCAACACCCTTTCGCCGGTTTGTGGTTTGTCCCTCCTCAGACCACTGTTTGTAGGTACTCACCACTGCTGACCGGGAGCACCCCACAAGCCTTGCCGTTGCAGAGATGCTCTGACCCAGTTGTCTGGCCATAACAATTTTGCCCTTGTCAAAGTTGCTCTGGTCTTTATTCCTGCCCATTTCTCCAGTAATCAACACTGTGACTATAAGAACTGATTGTTCGCTTACCATCTAATCTACCCAGACCTTGACATGTGGCCTTGTTAGGAGATGATCAATGTTATTTGCTTCACCAGTAAGTGATCATAATGTTTTGGCTCATCTGTGTAAACTTAACCTACTCTACATCAAAATAATGGTAAACATGATGCATATACTATATTTATAAATTGACGAAGGGAGGTCATGCACAAAAGTTAAAGTTATTCTATAGGTTTTAAAATATCCTTTGAGGTCAACATTTTATGGTCAATCACATCTCAAAGTCACAGTTAGCAAATACATGATCTGCCTACCTAGACAGCATTTAAAAGGGATAGTTTACCCAAAATTAAAATTCTGTCACAATTTACTCTCCCTCACGTTGGTCCAAACCCATATATGACTATCTGTTTTCAGTGGAACATAAAGGAGATGTCAGGCAGAATGTTAGTCCCAGTCACCATTCACTTTCATTGCATCTACAATGAAAATGAATGGTGACTGAGACTAACATTCTGCCTAATATCTCCTTTTGTGTTCCACTGAAGAAAGAGTCATGCAGATTTGGAACAACATTAGTCCATCAGTCTCTTATGATGTTCCATTTCGGCTGTAGAAGGTAGCTACCTACGTAGGGTGTAGAAAGCAGGGCAATTCATTAGGTCTACACAATCTATCATGAAGTGAGCTGTAAATATCAGTGCAAACTGAAAGTTCAAATGAAAGTACCAATCTATGATATTCACCTTTGACTGGGATGTACTTGCGATGGCAGTGCTTCTCCCCGCTGCGCCGGTTCTGTACCTCACACACGTAGTTCCCCTCGTTCTGTAGCTGGATGTTGGGTATGGTGAGCTCCAGGACCCAGTTGTTGCTGGAGGTCTGGAACGAGAGCTTCCCTCCAAGTGACTCTGCATACTGATGAAGACTCTTGCAATCCAGTTCTGGAGGAACAACGTGTGGGTCCAGACGATACCACTGCAGGTTTTCATAGGTGTAATTATCTGCATTACACTTCAGCTGCACCAGATCTTGCTCCAGTGGTTCTGAAGGCTCCATCTCAATTCCAAAGCCTTCTGGTATAGCTAGGAAAGGGGTGACCAGAGAAGCGCATCAGACATTTGGATTTTCAAAGATCAGGAATGTTGTAAGAAACTAGATTTTTATATTTGCAAGAAGTTGCATATTAAGGTGTTCTGAGTAGATTTAGGGTGTTGATATGTAGTTGCTAGGGTGTTTTTGAATGGTTTTTAGTGCATTACTATTCAGTTTCTAGAATTTTCTGCAGTTTTGAAGGTGAAAGATCAGTAATGTTGTAAGAAACTAGATTTTTACCTTTGCAAGATGTTGCATGTTGCTATGCATGAGCAAAGCTGTTCTAAGTAGTTTTAAGTGTGTTGCTATGCAATTGCTAGGGTGTTTTTGCAAGTTTTTTTAGTGCGTTGCAATTCAGTTGCTAGGATGTTCTGAGTGGTTGCCATGACATTGGTATGTGGTTGCCAAGATGTTTTGGGTGGTTTTTAATGTGTTGCTATGCAGATGTCACAGTGTTATTAATTTATTTTTGAGCACTTCTATGCAGTTGCTAAGGTGTTCTGAGGGGCATTCATGGCATTGCCATGTGGTTGCCATTGCATTCCAAGTAGTTTTTAGTGCATTGCTATGCAGTTTTTAGTGTGTTCTGGATGGTTGCCAAGATGTTTTGGGTGGTTTTTAATGTGTTGCTATGCAGTTGTCACGGTGTTATTATTTTATTTTTGAGCACTTCTATGCAGTTGCTAGCATGGGTGGTTGCCAAGGGTTGCTATGTGATTTCCACAGTTTTCTGAGTATTTTTATTTGGTTGCTATGCAGTTGCTAAGGTGTTCTGAGGGGCATTCATGGCATTGCTATGTGGTTGCCATTGCATTCCAAGTAGTTTTTAGTGCATTGCTATGCAGTTTTTAGTGTTCTGGATGGTTGCCAGGGTGTTGCTATGCCTTTTCCAAGGTGTTTTTAGTGTTTTTATTGCATTGTTGTGCAGCTGGAAATGTGTTCTGAGTAGTTTTTTGTGCTGCTTTGCAGTTGCTGAGATGTTCTGAGTTTTAATGCTTTTCTATCCATTTGCAAGGGCGTTCTTTGTGGTTTTTAGTGCATTGTTATGCAGTTACTAGGGTGTTCTAGGTGGTTGCTAGGGCATTACCATGCAGTTGCAAAGTAGATCTAAGTGATTAGTATCACTCATATTGATTATGATATGTTCCAAGTGGTTTTTAGAGCATTACAATGCAGTTGCTATGGTGTTTTGAATGATTTTTAATTTGTTTCTATGCGGTTGCTAAGATGTTCTTAGAGGTT
Organism: Moxostoma hubbsi; assembly: GCA_032164185.1. Taxonomy (NCBI): domain Eukaryota; kingdom Metazoa; phylum Chordata; class Actinopteri; order Cypriniformes; family Catostomidae; genus Moxostoma; species Moxostoma hubbsi. Next base: position 3,270,895 of record JAVLUX010000025.1, read on the forward strand.
TTTGGTACACTGTTGTGCAGTTGCTATTGTGTTTTAGGTGGATACCAGGGGTTGCTATGTGGTTTCCAAGGTGTTCTGTGTGTTTTTAGTGCATTGCTATGCAGTTACTAAGATGTTCTGGCTGGTTGCTAAGGCACTGCTATGTGGTTTCTAGGTGGTTGCCTACTGGCAAAGTGAAAAGAGCCCACAAAAAGTCTCTATGACATTCTGGTTTCTAGATATGGCTTGGGTTTCTCCTTCAATTTAAGTCTATGGCAAACTGTAAGTCTGACTGCTTAGAAAGTAACACATAAAGTTAATTTAGACCAAATAATAGGAAGCAAGGTCAAACAGGTTTTTTTGTACACAAAAATAACTGTTGTTTAAACTCACTGGTTACGTAGAAATAGATCAACCGTTCATCTTTTCCAACTTTGTTCTCTGCTGAACACTTGTACATGGTGGACACATTAGCATTCTGAATAATCACACGGCCTACGGTCTGTTGAAACAACAAAAACAATTCAGTAAAATAAAAATGTACTGTTTGACTTCGATTATAGCTAAAAGTCAAGCTCTACATTACATTACATTACACCCTATTTCCCCTGCCATACACAGGAAATTACCTCACAGTTGTGACAAAAAAAAAAAAACAGGAAGAGCGTGCAGTGTTAATGTGTTTATTCTGTCTCCATCCAGGAAGCAAAATCTGAACGATGGGTTTAAATATTTTGAAAGTGGAAATTGAAACACATTTGGCTCCCCGCCCTTGGATGTCAGATTTTGGATTTCTGGTCATGCTTGCAGAAAATCTGAGAGTTCAAGATTGAGGACACATATAAATTTGACTCAGACACGCATGTGACATTTTCAGGAGATACAAAGAATCAAAACAGGAAATAAAACCTTTTCTTTCCCATCCACTATCTCAGTCAAAGTATCAATGCTTTCAATAGGATTGATTGTGTGGTCGGAATCCAGATCCATCCAGTCTTGACAGATGGGAATCTTGTCTCGTTGGTCTCTTCGACCCCTGTGAAAATAGAAATGGAAGCTAGTAACCTTAATGTTTCAAAGTAGCTCCCTCAACATGTAATGTGAATAAAACAATTTTAGCATCGCATATAAACTCGGTGAGATCAAATAGCAATGAGAAACTCTAAGATCATCATCTCCTAATGTATACATGTGTGGGAGAGAGAGAGAGAAAAAGCAAGGGAGAGCAGGAATTTCAGGATGCAGGATGTTCACATGGACAGTTCCCACACCAGGAAGAGTTTTTAGATGTGACTTCCTGTGTGCGATGAGAGCTAACTGAGGATACACATGAAGGCCAAATAAACTTCAGCCTCTAAATCATTGCAAAGGAACAAATGGCACAACAGCTCTTTCAAAAAGTAGTATAGTAGTAAAATAATGCAAAGGCCACATACACACTAATACGTTTTCGGCTCAAAACCTAACCCTAAGGTTAGGGTAACCCTCTAACCCTAACCTAACCCTAAGTTTTTTGTCTTGTTTTCGTTGGAGAAAAACGCCATTCCAGTGTGACTGAGAGGCATACACGTTGCAAAATCAATGTGTTTTCAAAAACCCAAAAATGAGGAAGTATTTTAAGTTGTTTCTGCTGTAATGACGAAAACATGATGGCCTGAGAGTGAGTAAATTATCAGCGAATCTTCATTTTTGGGTGAACTATTCCTTTAATCAAACAAAGGCTGAGTTCGGGACTACATACTACACGGATATGGCAGTAGTAAGAGTAGTATGCATAGTATGCAATTTCAAACTCAGCAATCTTTACTTTTTCTGCTATCTTGTATTATTTTTTCTCAGAGCTCTTCACAATGCATACCAGGCTTGCTTTCTTTGCAGATGATATATCCAATGTTGCCTTAAATTTGGCTAAAGAAGGTGTCTTTTAAGTTATAATTAATACGCTGCCTAACTTGTGCAACATAGATCGCATTATGATGCCCTAAATGGTAGGCAGCTCACTGTTTTGGAACAGAGCAAGTATCTGCACAATAAAACAACTGATAAATAGATTATGAACTCTTGAGTCATGCTTTGAGTGTGAGAGTGGTGAACAGGTACTCCAGGCCTCAGCTATATGTGTGTAGGTGTGATGTGTATACAGATGGGATTTGCAGTAAACCTGCGGCTCTCTGGACCTCCCTGAATAATTCAAATGCCACTAATCCACAATCCATCCAAGCCTGTCCTCTCGCACCTTTCTAAGGCTATGTATGGAATGGAATTCTACCTACTATTTTTTGTATTATTATTTCAATAGTAAGTGATCTGTAGGCATTATGCAATGATAAAAATGTTTTCTTCCCCCTACTGGAAATAACATCACCTTAAACCGGTTAGCAGGTCTTAGCTTGTTTAGCTTTCCAAAATCCATCTAAAACCAGCAAACAAACCAGGCAGGCGAACCGGTTAAGACCAGCAAACCAGCATAGGCTGGTTTAAAATGTTTTAGTTTTTTTTCCAGCAGGGAAATTATTCTACATTGTTGTCACATGACCTCATCACATTTCATGCTTTTACCATCTTAGAAATAAGTCTTGTTATTGTCCATTTTGAATTCAACTTTGTGCATAAAAATCAATCTTAGTATTTAATCTCTAAAATGATGACTCAAAAGAGACACTCCTTGTTCTGTCTGTTGGCATGAGTGCACTGCGTTTATGTCATCTTGCAGGTATGCACTCACATCAATCGTTTCGGTCTGTCTTGCGTTTCATGTCAGGAGCATGGTGTCTGGATCCTGACTTCTCTGCCTGATTCGGTTTCGGTCAGTGCCGGGATCTGGACACTCATGCTCCATGTTCTGTCTGTTATTGACGTGAGTGAATTGTGCTTATGCTATCATGGCGGCATGCACTCACATCAGTAATTTATGTCTGTCTCTCGCCAACACTGGTGCACCTCACGTTGCGCTGTGCACCCGGGATGCGTTTTGTGTGTCTGAACTCTCGCACAGGTGACCTGTCACATTGTTGCCTGTTGCGTGCATCGCATGGTGTTTGCCTCACAATGCACGCCCAGGCTTTGTCTAGTGTAAGAATGTATGGCATTGCTTTTTTTAGCATTGACATGCATTTTCTCATCTTATCTGTCGGTTGGTGATATGCGCTCGTGCCATTCGGTTGTCCGTGTCTTGTGAGAGCACGTGGCTTTGTTTTGTTTCTGTATTGCCATGTGCCTCGGGCGCCTGGGTAGCTCGGCGAATATTGAGGCTGACAACCACTCCTGGAGATGCGAGTTAGAATCCATTGCATGCTGAGTGACTCCAGCCTGGTCTCCTAAGCAACCAAATTGGTCCGGTTGCTAGGGAGGGTAGAGTCACATGGGGTTACCTCCTTGTGGTCAGGATTAGAGGTTCTCGCTCTCATTGCGGCGCGTGGTAAGTTGTGTGTGGATCACGGAGAGTAGCATGAGCCTCCACATGCTGTGAGTCTCCGCGGTGTCATGCACGACGAGCCACGTGATAAGATGCGCAGATTGACTGTTTCAGAAGCGGAAGCAACTCACCACCCGGATTGAGGTGAGTAACCGTGCCACCACGGGGACCTAGTAAGTAGTGGGAATTGGGGATGCCAAATTGGGGAGAAAAGGGGATAAAAAATAAATAAAATAAATAAATAAAACTTTGCTGCTTATTTGCCTATTATTAGATCCTTTGCCTCACCTGTCCCCTTGTTAACCTGTTTGATTTCTCTCCCTATTTTAGTCTCCTTGTGTGAGCTGTCCAGTGCCAGTCTGTTTGGGTGCTGAGCCTTTGCTTATTCTCTGCTAAACCCTTGACACTAATAGTGGAAGTGTGTTGGATGATAGTATGTAGCATGTTAGTACACTATACTGAACATAGCCTAACTGTTCCTCTCGGGGCCAAAGGATGCTTAAATAACCCTGTCTCCGTTCATCCTGTTGTTTAGACGACACATCACTCCTCCAAGGTCTCGGTCCTTCACACTGTTGTGCTCCCCCTGAACAGAGCACTTTAAATATCACCAACACCCCCTAACCTATCCAACTTCCCCAGCTGCCTTATCTCCAGCGAACACGGAAGAACCGCTGCCACCACGCCGTCTGCTCGGCCCTCACTGTAGAGAAAATAAACAACACTTCTGAAAGCACGGGAAAGAGTGTCTCCGTCCAGTAAGAGACTGTGGGCACATCGCCAAAAGGGACAAAGACTATCCACTCTGAACTCGCCGTGAACTGTGAGTGCTCACATTGAACATTCGATAATGATTTCGACACCAGATAAACTAACACTCCTATTGATTCAGTACCAATGCTGGGAGTGAAATCCCTCTAGTGCAGCAATATCCTGAAACTATGAGATGTTTGGAGTACCTCTTAACCCTAACGCTATTCGATCTTGATACACAAATGAACGGTAAAAGACCTGTCATGTGATGTGTTGATTTACTCTCATTACTGAACACTGTAATGAAAAAAGACCTCAATCTAATTAGTGAAAAGCTAATCTTAATTTAAATTCTCAAAAACATAATGGATATTATTCTTACGTGGACTGGAATGTCATTGCAGTCTCTAGGCACAATCATGATTTCAAGCTCGATTACAATTCCTAGTGCTTGATGTTTGCGCAGAGCGCTAGATGGCCCTAGGCAGTGTAATCAAGCCTGAAATCATAATTGCCAAGGTGACTTCAGCTGTCAAGATTTAAAGTGAAATGGGAGTTATATTTCCCTGTTCGCCCCCAAAACTGATTAGATTGCTTCAGAAGACATGGATTAAACTACTGAGGTTTTATGAGATACTTTTATGTGCTTTTTGGAGCTTCAAAGTTTTGGTCACCATTCATTAGTATTGTATGGACCTACAGAGCTGACATATTGTTCTGCTGTAGAAAGAAAGTCATACACATCAGGGATGGCATGAGGGTGAGTAAATGATGAGAGAATTGTCATTTTTGGGTGCACTAGCCCTATGTTTAGAGTACCACCTTACCTAGATGACATTCAATCTTGACAGATGTTTGTCTTTACACAACTGAACAAAAAAAGACTTCCCTGCAGCTCAAAACCTGTCACATGTGGCATGTTGATCTAGTATGTTTTGCTTACAGGGTTCTGCGGGTGCTATTAAGACCGCAGGGGCTCCAGGGCCTCCACTGCCAGCTGATGGTGGCTGGGGGGGTGCCGGTGGTGGTGCAGGTGAGTGTCTGTCGACTGCCCTTCCTGTAGGGGTTAGCGGGCGCTGCGGCCTCCTTCTCATGGATCTGAGGCGGAACTGCACAGGATATTCAAAAGAAATGTATGACAAATCTATGACCAAATCTGGACCATTGGCGTGATTTAAATATGGATATAAAGACATAAAATAAAAATTTGGATTTTGGGGCTTTTATTGCTTTTATTTGTATTCATTGCAATGAAAACGCAAACTACAGGGACTAAATATTTCATTTCGTCAACTTCCCACTTAGACTTTGAGTAATGTTTAATGCTACTTTGAATTGGTGCTATTTTAGTGCATTTCTATCTTTATACTGCGGAAGGCTTTGTTTGAAAATGTTAATAAATCATTGTTGTTACATATTGTTTCTTTTATTTCTAAGAAGGAACTGTATTTTGACAGGAAATTAAGTATATATAGTGTCAAATTTCAGTACTTTTAAAATCTGCGATTAGTCGCGATCAACTATGTAAAATCATGCAATTAATCGCAATTAAATATTTTAAATATTCGACTGACACCACTACTTGTACTACACTACATGACTCATCTTGAACTACACAGATGTTTTTGTACAATCAAATGTTCCCTAGAATGGCAATGTCCCTCCCTCTAATCACACCTGTAAAGGACAAAAAGTAGCAAATCATGGTTCATGGCTGTGGCGTAATAGCCCATCGTTACTGTATGTCCTATCCAAACTGTGCAGCTGAAGTCATTTCATGGGACCGTTAATGAGTGAGAAGATTTTCATGCATTATTGTTCTGATTATTTTACCACTGAAATGAATGGCTCCTTCCTGAGTTCAAACTTTCAATCAGAACTTTACACCATCCCCTGATTCTTCATTTCCATAAAATAATGGGTCAGCCAAATATAATTTTTTACATGTAATCTATTGCATCGTGAGACCGTTACCATTGACGATGAGAGTAAAGTTGAGTCTTTTTTCCAGAGTAGCAGCCGTGTTTTTCAGCACGACCATATATTCCCCTGCGTCCTGCTTACACACGTCCCTGATCTCCAGTGTCTGCTGCTGGACCTTAAACCTGCTGAACTCTGGACGTCTGGTGATCAGTTTTCCATTCTTATACCTGCACATATACATATCGTCAAAGGGATAATTTACAGTCATCCACTCTTAATTGCAAAGAACCCCAATGCAAAGCAGAGCCGCTTATTACAAAAATGTGTAATAAGTGTAATTTTGTGTAATTGATCAATTATTATCAAGTTGTCCAGAGAGCCATGTAGAAATAACATATTGTCTTTTTCATTTATCTTCAGACTTAACCCTTTAAGCTCTAAGGGTGTTTTTAAAGATTTCCTATTTTAGTGGCATGCCCAAAATTAAAGGCTTATAATTCGACAAAATTTTTTTTAAAAATAAACACGAAACAAAAACAAGGATGTTGTTAAATTCGATTGGTTTAAATTGCTTTTTTACTGTTTGTGACGACTGTTATATTTTTACCCACTGACATTCTCAACCTCATCCTAAAATTATTTTACAATAACTACATTACTACAAAATGAGCTTTATGTGGCCTGATGTACTTAACACAACAATTTCCTGTTGGAATGAACACTAGAGGTGCTAAAATCACAATGACGTTTATCCCCTTTCACTCAAATCACGAGTAAACCGGCAGATTACATAAACACTTACTTTTGCTCAGTTCCTCACACAATGCTATTTTATGACAAACACTTACTATAGCACATGACTCATTTTGATGTTTGAATTTCATAACCAACTGCATTTACAAGCTGTTCGAGTGTAATCAAATTTCATGGCAGCTCATCTGATGGAGTGTTGCATTTATTTATTTTACATTTATTTATGCATTTGGCAGACGCTTTTATCCAAAGCAACTTACAGAGCACTTATTACAGGGACAATCCCCCCCGGAGCAACCTGGAGTTAAGTGTCTTGCTCAAGGGCACAATGGTGGTGGCCGTGGGGTTCAAACCAGCAACCTTCTGATTAGCAGCCCTGTGCTCTAGCCACTACGCCACCACCACTCCTATGCATATGCGATGCAAAGAAACGTGGTACGCGTCCTGAAGAGAATACTAATTGCGATGTCAGAGCGCCCAACCCTTTGAGACAGAGAAAGATTAAAAAATAAATAAAAGTAAGCTTTAAAGAAAGTTATTAATGTTGATGATTTTGTCAATTGTTTTCTGAGGTTTGCTACCAAACCTTGCTCTTCAGTAGATGAATGAATTCAGTAAAATTCTCGTTTTTACCCTCATCACTGCTGGTTTTATAGTTATTATTATAATTAATAGTTGACTAACAACAACAACAATAATAATAATTCAGCAAATAGGGAGTAGAAATTCATAGATATGATTTAAATATGAAGGTATAAGAGTAGAAATAAATGACACATACATATTTCATTCCAAATACAAATCCCCCAAAATAATACTTAAGCATAATACTTAAATATTTTTACTCAATTACTTTACACACCTGTATAGACTACAATACATTCCGAGTCTCTCAGCATAAGAAACTGCTGAAAAAAGAAACACAAGCCAAAAATTTACTTGTATTTTTTTTTTGTATTTTTCTGATTTGCCATTATATATCTCCTGGTGTAAATAAAGTGGCAAAAATAAGTTTTGTTCCTAATCATGTCAAATGTAACTGGGAACATTTTTATGTTGATATGACAAAGCAATCATAAGTTATAGCATTACAAAAATTATTTATCATAGTGTCCAAAAATGTCTCCAAGTGTCCAAAAGCCTCTCCAAACGCATAAAAGATAAAACTGTACACAAGTATTTATTACATTGAGTCTGTGTCATGTACTTGGCGACATCTCCTGGTGGCCATTTGTAACATTGTGCTTTGTGTGGATTACCTAATGATCTATGCATCTGATCATTACCCTGTGGGCTCGTTTGAATGAAAATTGGTAAAATGGTAATATTTTATGTTCTGTTCATTTTTCGTCAAGTTATAAGTGGAAACGCGGCATATAAGCAAACCTGTTCACATGAAACATAAATCTCAAAGACATATAGTTAGCTATTACGCGCTATATTTTGCTCTTTCAGAGCTTTCCAACAACATATGGCACATGGCTATTTGATGAGATTGGTATTTTTACCGATTGCAGTAATATGTACAGTGCATTTGTTTTTAATAAATAATTAAAACGGTACACTTCTGATTTGTCTGCAAATTTCAAAGCAATTGTTCAGTTTTGGTCATAATGCCTAAACTGCATAATGTAAAGTACAGCTTCTAAGCTTTCAAACGATCCCTATTTTGTGTTGGACAAGACAGTAGTTATTAATAGTTGACATTTTTCTATTCTCACGGGCCGCCGAGCTCAAAGAGTTAACATGAGAACGTATAAAATTGCTGAATATGGACACATATGCAAAGTGCATTGAATAAAAGGCAAGAGTTCATAATCTGAAATGCTGAATGTACTTCTTAAAAAAACTATCTTGACTTGACTTACCATTGTGTTTCTGGTAAGGGGTATGCAGACACTTTCAAGGACAGCCGGACAGATTTTTGTCCATCTTTAGCCTCTTTAACTGATCCATTCCTGTAGTCCAAACTGATAAAAGGCTTCTCTGTAGGATAAAAATTAAGAGTTACTATTTACTAATTTATTATTAAAGGTGCACTCAGCAAATCTGGTCTTTGTGTCATCTTGGACTTACACTGACACCTAGCCGCTTGGATGCAGCATCATTTAAAATGAATAGTTTTCAGTTTTAGATGGCATTGTAGAAATGTAGTATTCACAGTCAGCCATGATTAATTTAATCAATGAGTGAAAGTGTCAAATAACAGGATGGTTACTGAGCTTAAGCGAGTAGTATTCGGCTGGTCATGTGATTCTAAAATGGCCGCCCCCATGTGCAGACCCTCTCCATGTAGAATAAAACAGCTTACTGATACGACTGGAGTCTTCATTTTAATGTGAGTGCTCATGATTTCCCACATTGCAAAATTACAATTCATGTCTTTAGGTGTTAAACATTTTTAATGAGGAACAAATTACTGAGTGCACCTTTAAAGGTCTGTGACAGGGCAGAGGGCCGGGTGGTGATTCTACACACCGCCCTGTCACAAGGTCATTTCGATAACTAGATGTATAGAGGGATACATATCTGACCTACCATGAACTATGACTAAAGTAGTCAGTTCTCGTTTTATCTCCACACTGCCGGCAGAACAGGTGTAAAAGCCACTATCTTCCACGTTAATGTTCCGAATGGTCAGGATGCTGGAAACTTCCGTGGCTTTATCCAGGATGTTCCGCACTGGTTGAAAAGTCGCCATCCTGTTCTCCTGTCGGCACAGGACCAAAAAAATTGCCATGAACACTTCATTATTTTGTCAACAATTTTAAAGGGATAGTTGTGAATTTAAGGAGATAATGTGATGTGAAACTATCATAAAGCAATACCCAGCCATTCTTGGCCTGCAAAACACAAAAGAGGCCAAAACCAAAGCTGATGCTAATCTAAAATACTAGACTATGGAAAGCAGAAATAAGGATTGCATAGATTTATTAGTGGTCATAGATCTGACAAGCACAGGAGTGTAGGAGAATAATGAAAATGACAGACTGCATATGTTATTTCTTAAAATTGCAATCGCACCAAAGCCACTGGGCGTTTGTTCACAGGCCAATACCTTTTATACGCCATCAATTAATAAGATTAAGGTCATTTATCCTGGATTGGACAGATCATGCTCTCTTGCAGTTCAAGCAGAAAGAGTTCATCCCACAGCATGATAACCACAGCATGCAGTCTGTCCGGGTAATTACCTTTTGGCCCGGGTAGTCCCACTTGAATTCCACACCAGTGTTGAACTCGACCAGCGCGGTGCAGTTGAGCACCAGTAACTCCCCCTGCATGAGCTCCACGGGCGAGTCTTCGGGAAACAGCTTGAGCTCGTAAAACTTAAATCCTGTTGAGTGTTACAAATATCGATGGTGAGTGTCAGCACTTTGTGGGCATAATGCGTGTAACATTCAGACATTTTCAGAAGTGTTAAAAGATCAATTCTGGGACACATATTCCAACTAGATGTGTTACTAGAATGGTGCATGCCCGTACAAAAGTCGCCACAATAATGCTAGGGTGTTGTAAGTGGTTGCCAGGGAACTGCAATGCAGTTGCACATCTGTGCGGCACGAGTTATGTGCAGCGTTTTAGCCCTTATTCTAACACCAAATATGAACCATAGCAATAGTGATACTCGCCTTTGCAAACACCACTAATAACCACAGTTGGCTGTTAGTTTGAAATGTTCTGTGTGTGTTCAGACAAACCCCTAATAACCTCATTCATTTAAATAAACCCAACTGAGACTATTTCCATTGTTGGTCATTTGTTATTTTGAATCCAGGCCCAAACAGAGCAACTGAACCAAACAATGCCATTAGGTGAATTGTCTTAATGCAATATTCATTCTAGAGCCCAGCTGGTGTTGACTGTCATGCTCTATTGACTCTCTAAAGCATCATCTCAGTGAAGCGAAGTTTTAAATATTCCCTCAGAGAAAAAAGGCTATTGACATTGGCAAATGTTTTGAATGTCCCACACTTTAGATTAAAAAAAAATGAGTCATGACCTTATTAGCAGAGTAATGATTAAACATTTAGGAGACGTCCCTAAACAGGGAGGATGTTATGGCTAATTCCAGAGGCAGCATACAGGAAGGACTTTTATTCAATTACCTGGGCCAATTTCTGAAAGAATAAGAAAAGTCTGAAAGTGTGAATGTCTGGTTCAAATTGAAACTGAATAAGGTCTTACCCGTGGCCTGCACAATGTACACAGGTGATCTGGACTCTGTGTTTTGGGCAGAGAAGGAGCAGAAGAATCCGAAGAATATAGAACTGTTTTTAAAGAGGTATCTGGGAACGGAAAAGCCTCTTTTGTTATTCCAGGTGATGTCATCGCCTTCCAGAGGCACTGGAGGCAACTCCAACTGTACGAACAATGACAAACAACGAACATATGAGGATAGAAAATCTCACTTATACCAATGCACTAATCACATTTTGGAAAAATGTAAATAAAAATGCAAGCCGCAATACTGCAAAAAGTAATTTTGTTCGATTAATGCTTAAAACAAGAAAAAACTATTTGCCATTACAGTATGAAAATAAACTTAATTCAAGATATATTCTCTTCAAACATCAACCCATAATATTTTGTGCAGTTTTGCTTCTCAAATAAAGTTAGATTGTTTTAAAGATGTTTAAATATTTGTACTCTAAAACAAAACAAAAACATTGATTAAGTGAAATATTTTTGCATTGAACTTCAGAATTAAGATGATTGTGGTATGGCACCAAACCGTCTGTGCCTTTGGGCAATATTTCCCGAAATAGTTGGCTTTTTCTTAATATTTTACACTGATGAGCCAAAACATTATGACCACCTGCCTAATATGCAGCTGTTCCAACGCGTGCCGCCAAAACAGCATCGACACGCTGAGGCGTGGACTCTACAAGACCCCTGAAGGTGTCCTGTGGTATCTGGCACCAAGACATTAGCAGCAGATCCTTCAAGTCCTGTAAGTTGCGAGGTGGAGCCGCCATGGTTCGGACTTGTTGGTCCAGCACATCCCTCAGATGCTCAGTCGGGTTGAGATCTGGGGAATTTGGTGAACAGGGCAACACCTTGAACTCTTCATGAAATCATGTTCCTCAAACCATTCCCGAATAATGTGTGTAGTGTGGCAGGTTGCATTATCCTCTGAAATAGGCCACTGCCATCAAGGAATACCTTTGACATGAAGGAGTGTACCTGGTCTGCAACAACGTTTAGGTAGGTGGCACGTGTCAAATTGGAGATGGTGGTGGTGTAGTGGGCTAAAGCACTGAACTGTTAAGCAGAAGGTTGTCGGTTCGATCCCCACAGTCACCACCATTGTGTCCTTGAGCAAGGCACTTAACTCCAGGTTGCTCCGGGGGGGATTGTCCCTGTAATAAGTGCTCTGTAAGTCGCTTTGGATAAAAGCGTCAGCCAAATGCATAAATGTAAATGTAAATTGACATCCACATGAATGGCCAGACCAAGGGTTTCCCAGCAGAACATTGCCCAGAGCATCACACTTTGCTTTGCTCACCGGACCAGGCAACATTTTTCCAAGACACAGTTCTGATGCTCATGTGCCCATTGTAGGTGCTTTCAACAGTGGACAGGGGTCATTAAGATAGATTAAGATTCAACTTTATTGTCATTGTGCAGAGTACATGTACAGAGCCAATGAAATGCAGTTTTTTTGCATATCCCAACTAAGCTGGGGTCAGAGCACAGGGTCAGCCATGAAACAGCACCCCTGGAGCAGATAGGGTCAAGGGCCTTGCTCAAGGGCCCAACAGTGGTATCTTGACGGTGCTGGGGCTTGAACCCCCAACTTTTCAGTCAGTAACCCAGAGCCTTAACCGCTGTGGATTCTGAACAGTCTGTGGCTATGCAACCCCATACGTAGCAGGGTGCGTTGCACTGTGTGTTGTGCACATTCCTCCCGTAACCATCATTACAATTTTCTGTGATTTGTGCCACAGCAGACCTTCTATCGGTTAAGACCAGACTGTATATTCTTCGTTGCCCTCGCGATCGATGAGCTTTGGGCGCCCATCACCCTGTCGCCGGTTTGCCCCTCCCCGGACCACTGTCGGTAGGTACTCACCAATGCTGATCGGGTGCACCCCACAAGCCTTGCCGTTTCAGAGATGCTCTGACCCAGTTGTCTGGCCATAACAATTTGGCCCTTGTCAAAATCACTCAGGTCTTTACTCCTGCCCATTTCTCCAGCATTTAACACGTTGAATACGAGAACTGATTGTTCGCTTACCATCTGATCTAACCAGACCATGACATGTGTCCTTGTTAGGAGACGCTAAACATTGCATAGCTGTGAGTGGTCATAATTTTTTGGCTCATCAGTGTATGTTTGGATAACATAAAAGTCAAAAACTTTCTTTCTGTCTTCCTATTAGTCTGATATTTAGCAGTGTACAGTATAACTCTGAAATGTAAATAGGCTATGGCTTTTTAATGTTGAATGGCTTATACTTTCAATTTAATAGAGGTATCTGTATAGATATCAGTACTGGCCTTGATGTTGTATCGAAACGTAATAAGTGGTATCGCCTTCTCTGTTGCACAATGATCTCAGAGGCCATAAATTAAGTCTACCTGGGGAATGACCACATTGCTGGAATTCTGAAAGTTTCTGTTTTTATTACCTTTGGCTTAGAAAACTATATGTCACCTGAGTGCAAAGTGCTGAAAGTTACACTTATACTGCGTATTACTGCAATAGTACTTGGTTAAATCCCTAGAATAATACAAAAACAAATCACTCCCATAATCTATTCTGCAGAAACGGAGAGATAACATGAGCTGCTGTTGGACCTACCGAGAAGAGCGTGACTTTCAGGTCAGGGTCTGACACCAGACATGGCACTTCAATGTGTGTTTCAGAGTCTGTTATGAAGATGGTCTCCATGTCGTTCTCATTTCTCCTGATAAATGGCTGTTTTGGGTCTGTTTAAAAGAAATGAGACATCAGTTGACTTTTGATTTCTAAAAGTGCTTTACTGTTGCTTTTATTGTGAGTGTATTATGGTAATCTTTGTTTTGACAATCTGAGGAATGAGTTATTGACATCATGCCACAGATGCGGTCTAATATCGATAGAGCTTAAGTTTCTAACTCAACAGTTTTTTTTTAACACAGAATAATCTTTAAAATCGTGAGATTATAAGATGTAAAATTCCACCTTATGTGCTATGCCTGAACATGAACCGTCTTTCGATAGATTTAGTCTGTGGATCATCTGAAATAGGGATGACTTTTAATATACACTCTGTCAACAGTCTCCAGCATTGTTCCTAAAACCATTTAATAGCAGGCTTTCGTCTTGGTCAGAATCCATATGTGCGGGACTGCTAAAACAATCCTCTACAGCTTATGTTTTCCACAGGAGGTCACAGCACAGTTTCTAAACCTTTATTTGAATATCACAATGGTGAAGCCTGTTTCTCTAAAGCTGCCATGATTCTAAGAAGTCCTCAAAGCAATCACTCCAAGCTGTCGGCGTCCAAACAAAAGGTCCATATCTCAAAGTTTATGTTTCTGCCCCACGGTGGTATGCATACACAGACATAATTGGAAAAATATACAAATCTTCAAAGTTATGGTGCTTCAAAATAAATAATCTTCAGTGGGGGAATTACTTGCTTCAAGGCACCTTCCGAAGAGGATGCGAGTGGAGATATTATAGTTTAACTTATTATTATTATTATTATTATTATTATTATTATTTTTATTCAGTTTCTTTTTCGTTAGTTTTCACTCGAAGACGTTTAGATTGACTTTATTTTACTCTTTCAATGCTTTCTAGCTTTAGGCCACATTATCACTAATCCTTTTCCAGTTTCTTAACGTCACTGTTTTCCGAAGTATGCATTAACGAAGAGCATTTTCCAAGGAAAACTCAGTTATAGTGTGAATGAGAGGCATAACCATAGCTAAATTAATGCATTTTCATACAAAAAATGTTGCACTGTACTTATTATTGTAATCTGTAAAAACATAAAACTCATCAAATAGCCATGTGTCATATGTCGTTGGAAAGCACCGAAAGATTAGAATAGAGAAAGCATATATGTTTCACTCACAGACAAAAATACAGCGAGTAATAGCTAGGTACTGTATATGTCTTTGTCTATAGTTTCATTTATTCTGCACTGACATAAAATTTGGAAGTCAAGCCTGGATTTATATGGATTCACAAACACTTACTATATGGGCCTTTTCACCCAATTCAGTCTTTGAAGAGGTGTTGCTCATATGTAACATTTTCACGTATAACAAAAAATAAACAACATAAAATATATTTATCTTTAAAATGAGCCCACACACTAAGTAATCAGATGCATGGGGCGGCTGTGGCTCAGATGGTAGTGCGGGTCGGCCACTAATCACAGGGTTGGTGGTTTGAATCCCGGCCCACATGACTCCACATGCCGAAATGTCCTTGGGCAAGACACTGAAGGCCCAGTTGCTTGCAATGGCAGGCTCACTGGTGTATGATTGGGTGAATGAGTCACCCATTTGAATACTGTTAAGATTAAAAAGGTGCTATATAAGTGCAGACCATTTACCATAGATCACACAGTATCTGGCTACAAACATTTGTTATAGGTGATGTCATAAGAAATGCTAAACCAATTGGATTGGGTTCAGATTGCTCCAACCGGTGGTGATAGTCCTCCATATTTGGTCAGAAAGTCATGTGATTCTACATATCTAATCTAATATATCTAATTAGAGATGGCACCAAGTACATGATGACTCAAATGGCACAGAATGAAACTAATGAGATCTCATTAATAAAATCATGTTTGCATGCTATGTAAACCCTTAGTTATTGTTGTGTTTGCATGTGTAATTATTTAGTATGTACAATTATTTCTGCAATGCTTTAACCTTTATGGAAGCTGGCTCAAGTAAAAGTATTAAGGTAACTGATATTAAGTCTACTTAAGTGCAAGTAATTTAAAAATAAATGGCATAGTGGCAAATGGCAAAATTATAATCATGGTACCTCGGATAAATGTAAACGTTAACCACATTTTATTTACTTTTGATAAATATTACACATATGAACAATTCTCCAGGAAAGGCTTGAGACTTGAACAATGTTATAGCACATAATGCTATCAATATTTCACAACGTTATTAATGTTTAATCCCAAAATATATCAAATTAATTTATAGTCAAAAACACAGTCTCTTTTCTTAAGATTCCCGAGTGGAGACGCAACACACACTCTGTTCGGGTTTCCGGGTGATTTTGATTCAGATTCGTGAATCGATTTGTTAAATTAAACGTTCATACTGCTTTTTGGACCAATTGAACTGATTCAAAAGAATCTAATTGGTCAAAAGATTTGACTCAAGCGATACGTTTGTGAATTGAACATCATTATCACTAAGCCGCATGAAGTTTACATTTAAAGCTATGTTATTGTTTCCATTGTTCAGTCGCAAAAGTAACTCTGGAGTTTAATTTTATTTCCACTGACAACAATGTTTTCATTTAGTTTTCACTTTAGTTTTAACGATAATAACACCGGATGGGAGTGTCTCGGGGCATGACATGTAGCCATAACGGAATGCTCAATGCTGACAGCTCCTAGAGGTATGGAGACCTGTGAGCGGTTAACTTAAGCCACATGCAGCCCAGTGTCATTTTGCTTTATGCTCCCTGCTAATTTATAGCTGTGATTTCAGCTGGTTTTGATCAACCTCCTGGTAAGATCTGTGGAACCTGTTTTCGGCATCTTGTCAGAAGAAGTCAGCCGGCATTTCACATGAGTGAGCAAG
>JAVLUX010000025.1:3292500-3297500 GCA_032164185.1 Moxostoma hubbsi
CAATTATTCAATCAAAAATGGTCCAATGGGGGGTCTGGGTAGCTTAGTGAGTGCAGACGCTGACTGCCATCCCTGGAGTCGTGAGTTCGAATCCAGGGCGTGCTGAGTGACTCCAGTCAGGTCTCCAAAGCAACCAAATTGTCCTGGTTGCTAGGGAGGGTAGAGTCACATGGGGTGTGTGGTATATTGTGTTTTGTAAATTGTGCGTGGATCGAGGCGAATAGCATAAGCCTCCCATGCTGAGTCTCCGCTTTCACGTGCAAAGTGAGCCACGTGATAATGCACGGATTGACGGTCTCAGAAGCGGAGGTAACTGAGACTTATCCCCCGCCACCCGGATTGAGGTGAGTAACCGTGCCATCATGAGGAACTACTAAGTAGTGGGAATTGGGCATTCCAAAATTGGGAGAAAATAGGGGAGAACATTTTTTATCTATTCGTCTTCTAATATTACTTAAATAAGTTATTAAAGTTACTTAAAAATAGTAATTCACTACAAATGACCAATGATTTCTCTAAAACTGTAATCAGATTACTTTACTATTTACTTTTGTGAAAAAGCAATCACATTACTAATAACTTTACATTAAAATTACTTTATAAAACACTTTTCCACTCAACAAATTCAAAATGTCTATATTTCTTCCTTGTGTATTCTTACATGTCACGCAATCAGCACCTCTCATTTCTCCTACACAATGACTCGTTACAGGCCATAATTCATGTAGTATTTATACATTAATAATATATCAGACATAAGTATAACCCTATAATGTACTAAAAAGTAGTTAAAGTCAGTAACTGTATACTGATTACAAGAATTTAAAATGTAATGCATTACACTACTTTTTGACAAAGTAATTATATTACAGTAACTAATTACTTTGTAATTTGATTACTCTCAGCACTGTTGCCAGGTTAGGCAAAATGCATTCAATGGTAAAATCACTGTAAAGCACAGACTTAAGTGGCTTATTGCTTTTATAAAATGACATTTACAGCAACATAATAAAAGTTACCAATGTTTAATAAATAGCTAAATTTATTAACATTAATAATCAGAATAAATAATTATTTCACTAAGTAATATAAAGGCTTCCCACACCTTTGGAACAATTACATTTCCAATTATTAATTGTTAAAAAAAAAAATTTATAAACAAAAAACAAAGAGCAATTTCTAGACAATGAAATATTTTAGAACTGACCACAACTAGAAAAAATGTATATTCACAATAGAAATTCTAAAAACTAAATATTATACATTAGGATGTTAATTTCTATAACATTAGGATGTTTTGTTTACCATTGCAAGCAACATTACAACTTGGTACATTAATATTAATATAGAATGTATACTTGTATTTTACAAATGCTTTGATCTTTGGGTGATCCAATCAGAATATAGTCAACATTTTGTGTATATACTTTAAACTTACCTGCATGTAATAGTCAATGTGTCGTTAGCATTAATCACAAGCTGGTCTTTGGTGTTGTCAAGGGTGGGTGGACTCATAGAAAACCCAGTCACCAGACCTACAGGATAGAAAATATCATCATCATCATCAATAAGTTGACAGCAGAATCTCTGTGCAGTCAAATTCCTTTGATATTACAACTAATAATCCCTCTTGACAGATCCTTGGATGCAATTCCACAAGTGTTATCCATTACGAGGGACTGGTTTACAGATCATGTATTCCATAGTATTATCTAGGCCTTTGGTTTTCAAACTTGGATCTTTGGACCCCAGGAGGGCCATAAGGAGTCACTGGGGAGCAACAGAAAATTTCAGAGAATAACAAATTTGTATATAGTATTATGAAATAAAAATTATCTCACTTTCTAGCAGTGTACATAATATGTTAAAAAAAAAGGTTCAAATTAAGTATTGTATAGCCTATACTTTTTAAAGAATTATAGAAATTCTTATAACACTTAATAGAGAGTAAACATTTTCCTGTTTATATTTTAGGATACTAATTAGTTTTGGTTTTAGTACAAATAAAAGCCAATTATTTAGTTTTGTAAACAATGTTTTTATTATATCAATGTAAGCGCAGCGTAGTTCTAGCGGGAAGCAGCCGTACATCATCGCATCGTTAGCTGGGAAATTCCTAGCCAATCACATGTAAGCCATTGCTTTTTAAATCTGCTCACAATCTATCACATTGCTGTTTCAGTGTGCTAACACGGCAACCTCCACCACCCCACCACCACCAGTTGAGCCCCGTCCCGCACGGGGGTAGGCTCCTCGCCCCTGCCTCCTATCTCCGGCAGGATATGACGGTTCTGAGTACAAATACTTCGGACCGTCAGACACCAAAGAGAGACATTACTTTTCTGTTTCATATTAACCCTAAGCCTATTTCACTCAGAGCCGTAGCCTAGCGGGCTGAGCTCATGATGTGCGGTGCTGATGCATCACGGGTGACCTGAGTTTGAGTCCTGGATTGTGAGGTCTTTTTCCAATCCCATTCTTCTCCCTCTCATTTCCTGTCATCTCTCCACTTTCCCTTTCCCATTAAAAAGCCAAAAGGCCATTAAATAAAAATAAAAAAGATCGGTGTCCCTTTAATGGGGAGCATCATATTAGGGGGGTCCTTTGCATCACAAATTTGAAAACTACATGACCATTAACATGTGTTTTAGCATTCATAACAGGATTTTTCTTGAAATGTCTTGAAGCACGTAAAAGAGTCCTTAATCTGGTTTGTGTTTTGCTGACAGCAGGACAGAAAAGTCAAAAGGTCACTGTGCACAGGTTAATTGATCTTTCAGTGTTGATGGTATAAATGTGTTCTGTTGCACTCAGAGGGCACGGGCGTATGAAGATGTCACGAGGAGTTATGAGGCACACCTGGATCTACTTAAAACAAAACAATGACAAGATGATACATTCAAATTCAAAATAACCACCTTTAAATTAGTTTAAACAAGTTTAATGACAAGTTTAAACGGAGGAACAAGGAGGATGGTGGAACTGTGCACACAGCATCCTGCAAAACACAACCCTTTACTGCACTTATTAAAGATGTTACAGGAGGTGTAGCAGGCATGCTAAAGAATCTAAAGTGTACATTTACACATTTGTCAGACACATTTATTCTAACAGTGCAAAATTGGAATATTTTAACATTTCATCAGTATGTGTGTTTCCTGGGAATCGAATCCATGGATGCTTAGATCTGTAATCTAATTTGTTAAATAACTGTTGAATCCAGGACCAAACAATTTTCTCATGTTATGATTATAACCAAGGAACTAAGATAATAAAAATCTCATACGAGATCTATTGAATATCTCGATTGTCTCCTTGACAGCAATGCGAGCAAATGGAAACTTTTGCATCTCAACAGTGTCTCAAACTATGCTGAAATTTGCAAAGATACCAAAGTCAGATTTTTCAATATAAAATCAAACAAGACCGTACTGTATGTCAACAATTGTCCTAAATTGAACCAGAGAACTCCATGAAGTTTCCTGAGCTTTGAAAGAGCAACATCTAAGCAATTATAAGTTCCTATCACAACCTCCCTATCAAATATCTACAAACAAACCAGATAAAGGACTCTCTAAGGAGTTCTGAAAACATACCATATTTTGTGGAATACCTTTAAAAGACCATATTGTTTTATATATTTCTTTAATATTTGCATGAAAAATTGTATTTTTAGGAAAAAGACAAGGGGCTATATCACGAGGAATCAACGATTCCTTGATATTCTGACATAAACGAGGTCCTTCTACTATAAAAACATATTGTAAATTACAAAATTCAAAAACGTGATCTATAATGGAAAAAAGGCATTTATTGAAATCAAGCTGCAAAAACACCTCATTCTCTACTTCTGCGACTTCCCCACGTCACTAGGTGGGCCATGAATTCATGAACACCTTAACATTGATAAAAATCAACACCTACTTTATGTCATCACACCCTTGACCCCGCCAACTGGTGCTTTGGTTTGTAAACTGAGAGAGAGCAGGACAGACAAGTATTCCTGACCACCAAAGTGGACCCATCTGGACTATTTTGAATTATTTTTGTATATAAACATGCACTGGACAGATGTCTTTGACAATTTTCATGTATCTCGCACCGCTTTTAAAAGATGCAATATCAAGTCACAACTCTGAAAATGAGACCCCAGTCTGTTTAATTTAGCTGTGCTGCGTCTTGCTATTTTGAGCACAAATGCATCCTGGATGACTTCTTGAGCCCATCTGAGCTATTTGTAATTGTAGGTGAATGTAAACATGCACTAGATGGACGTCTTTGACTGTTTTGATGCATTTCCGGTGATGTGCGCATCAGTGCAGGATGATACTCTATATGTGTATGTCTTGTTTTACCATGCTTTGGACTATGTATGTGATTCATGTGGATGTGTCTTTAATGTATTTCAGCATGGATTTTATGTTTTTTCAGCTCATATCAGCGTGTATTGCTTGTGAATGAGTCACAATATGATTCAAGCATTCAGTGGACCTCAAGGAAGATAATAAAATTATATAAGAGCATGTCATGACCTCTTTAACACATGGTAAAAAACATATATAGCATGGCATATGTAATGTGATGATTAAGTTGTGTTCCTCTGAATATGAGAAGTGTACTTCAGTTTGACATGAATATGGCAGTGATTCACATATGGTAAGAGATACCGAGAGTGAGAAAGGTTTCAAGTGGCCTCTCTTCTCTCTCATCCCAGACTAGCAGAGAAAAATTATTTTCATGCCTGTCCCTGTGACTCCATAGACACTATAAGCACACATGTCAATCAGAAAGAATATTTCTGGAACGGTGCATTTCATGTGCACTATCAATCTGTTTCAGACGCATCCGGAATCAAAAGCCCACAATAGAATTTTGTAAATATTTGATGGCGAGTCACTGACCTGTTTACAGTTCGACAAGAACATCCTGGTGGCTTTTCTGTGGTATTTTCAGCTTTGAGAATTTATTGTTGGATATGAACTGGATTATAATAAAGCAAT
>JAVLUX010000025.1:3302500-3355000 GCA_032164185.1 Moxostoma hubbsi
CACAACATTGAGAAAAGCATTGAGATTTCAAAACTCTGCCTCTATATGCCGTAAGACATCAGTAGAACAGTATGTCTCAATCTGTTTTGAATCACCAGAATGGTAACATGAAACAAATTTCTATGAGTGAGATATTGACATATGGATAGTAAAGACTTCTCTTCAAACGTCTACTCTTTAAAATAAAGGAAGAATTGAGGGAGTCCCTTCAGAGGTAATTCAGATATACAGACTCCAGTCATATTTCATTTGGTGAACATTGTCCAGAGTTGATGATGGGATACTTGCTCAGCCAAAATACTATTGGGGCTTAATCAGTTGAATCTCATGACACTAATCACTTTCCATTAGAACGAGACACTGCAGATGCTTTCTTGAGATCAATGAACACACTGCAATGGAGTCAGTTTTCAGAGACCAAGCCTGGTCCACAGTGAATTCCAGACTAATTATTGTGGCAAATTATTTCCTCATGCTATTACATCACAAACCTGTATATAAGGCATGTGCTAAATTGGATATCACCATAGGATCTACAATATAACTACCAATATTTCTGTAGAAAATTCACTGCCACAATGCTAGGGTGTTGCTATGTGATTGCTAGGGTGACCTGAGTGGTTGCCAGAGCATTACCAGGTGGTTGCTAGTTGGTTGCTAACTCGCCCAAGTGAAAAGAGGCCATAGCCAAGATATTCTGGGCCCTAGATGGCTCAAGATTTGGCCATTCATCTCAATGACAAAAAGTGTCCGACTTCACCTGTATTCACCCTAGTGATGCTTGCTTTAGAAAGCACTACTAATAAACAAATTCCACTTTTGAAATCAACTAAACTCAATCAGAAAATATGTTTGAGGTGAGCTAAAGTAACATACAATGCTACAACTCTATATAAAGCTAATGTTGAATCAGGGCTGTTTTAGAGATTTTATCCAAATTGTATGGACATGCACTACATTTGTTACGACAACACTGGCCATGCTGCCATGTGGTTTTCATTTGGACAATTTTTAACGCAGACATACTGTATATATATACGTGGGTTTTCTATAACTGTGAATTCGTAGCATAGAGAGAGAGACCATCTTTCTGCAAAAGCGTTCACCCGAGGTGCTGCTGTGTGATGTGTAACCTGGCAACACATTGGAGGAATGAGTTTTCCCTCCACCTTCCTGAATGTCACTAAATGACACCTGCACTGACTGAACGTCTTGAGTTCCTCTTTATTTGGAACTCACAGCTAGTTGAACTTCTTAATTTTTCACTCTACCGAAGCACATTCCCCAAGAGACCTGTGCAGAGAAAAGCAGGGTTTTGTTGTCAGCTCTCTCGTTATTATGATTGGCTGACAGCAAACCCCCTGACTGAGGGTCTGATTTCAGAGGTGTCCTGTTGGAATAAAGTTGTGTACTTAAGAAAGACCACAGTAAAAAATATGCAGGATATCGATAACGGAAAACAAGGAATTGTCATAAAGATTATGTAAAAATACAAACATGAATTTGTCCATCTTTAAGTAGGCACAAGAAGAAAACACCCTTGCTCAATCAGGCCTTTGAATAATAAGTTAAATACATAACATTCAATTAAATATGCAGGTCATTACAAATGGGAGGGCTCATGTCTTTCACCATCATTATGAATTGAAGCCAGATTGGCTTTATAGTACAGTATATTAAAATTACTGCCTCAGAAGTACAACCAATTAGCAACATCCATTAACCTGGCAAGAATATAGTCAAGGCTCCCTCTAGTGAAAAATATCATACACTTTTGGAAGAAAACAAAATGCAGATATTGCCATTTTTATTCATGTAAAGAAGGGCAGCAATGCATTCAAAATGAATTGTTGTGGCACTATAAATTCTGCATAGCCCAATAGTCATTGCAAAAAGTCTTTACTGCAGAAGGGCTGGCAAAAATGTCATCATTTCATATTTGATGTGATCAAAATAAATTAGATCTGCTCAACATTAAAATGAGTTTTGTATGTAGGCCTGATAACAACTACTGGACACGTTCATATATTATATTTGTGAATTATTCACCCATACATAGTTTTGGTTTGAATTCACATAATTCACATTAAACTCATTATGTATATCAATAGCCAAGAAAGAGTTATCACGCATGAGATAAGTTGTACAGATGAACTAAACGAACATATTTGAAGAATATTATCGAGAGCAAACTTCTGTACGAATATTAGAACGCGGCAAATATCGAACGCAGTCATTATAATCAACTAACTTTTCGCGCGCTTGCAGTGTTGAAAGTTTCGTTGATCACAATGGGAACGTTCTAATTTTGCCGCGTTCTGTTAAAATGTGAGCGTTCAAATATTGCCGCGTTCTGTTATAACGTGAGCGTTTGAATGTTGATGTGGCGTAATGAAAACGCGCTCTTACCTGAGAAAAAGGGAATCCCAATCCAAATCCGACAGAAAAGCGTAAAATCTCTCTTCATTTCCAGGTTTCCAGTCCTCCGGGGTTTTAGATATTCTACCAAACTGGCTTGTTTTCTGATGTCATTTAATAAAGCGAGCAGAAGAACTTCAGATTCAGGTGAAACCAAGAGAAGAGTCTCCTCGAGAGGATGTGCCACAGGACGCCAGGAATAAAACGTTCTTTTTCCTGTTGAAAAGAGAATCCTGAAGTTCTGAATGGATTTACAATCATTTCCTTTTCCTCTAACTGACTCATATGCCTCCTTTCGTTCATAAAACGCCCGTGTCCTCCTCTGTGATAATACTATTACTCCCCCAGTCTGAAATATCACATACCATGAAAAGTGCCTGGCCCCCTGTTCTTTAAAGTTTCAACTCACAATACATTTGCACACAGCTAACAGATCCTCTTGAGAGCCAGCAATCAAATTGTGTTCTCTACTAACAGTGGGCATACACCGATCAGCCACAACATTAAAACCACCTGCCTAATCTTGTGTAGGTCCCCCCAAAACAGCACCAACCTGCATCTCAGAATACAACCCCTGGCAAACATTATGGAATCACCACACTTAGAGGATGCTCACCCAGCTTTTTTACTTCGAAGCAAATAAACAAATCACAGATATTACACAAAACTATTTTTGTTCAATAGCTGGACATTCTGGCTGTGTGAAACTTCCCTCAAACTAATGAAATTACAATATTTTCATTAATGACATATTCTTTTCCAGATGAAGTAAAGGAAAAGCTTGTGAAATCACCTTGTAATTTGCCTCTCTAAAACAAATACCGGCACAAGTCTAAAAATGTTAATTAGTTTGCAGTTAAAAGAGAGTGCTTACAGACCTTAACATGCTGTTGGACTTGGCTACTTGAAAGGAAACATGGCCTCAACAAGAGTTGTCAATTGAAACAATGGAAATGATTATAAAACTCCTTCAAGAAGGAAATCCAACATGGAGTTTGGCAAAAGAATTGGTTGTTCCCAGTCAGCTTTGTCTAAAATTTGGTGCAAGTACAAACAAAATGGGAAGGTTATAAAAGGAAAAAATATGGGTAGACCAAGGAAGACGTCAAAGCATCAGAATAGAAAACACAAAGCAATATGCCATGAAAATAGAAAATGCACAACAAGACAAATGAAAAACAAATGGCCGGAAACTGGAGTCAATGTTTGTGACCGAACTATAAGAAATCGGCAGACTGATATGGGATTTACAAATAGAAAAGCCAAATGAAAACCAGTACTAAAACCTAGACAGAAGAAAACAAGGCGACAGTGAGCTAAAGAGAAGCAATCATGGACTGTGGATGATTGGATGAAAGTGATATTTAGAAATGAATCATGAATCTGCATTGGCCAAGGCTGGGTCTGTCTCTAATGAAACATACAATGATGACTGCCTGAAGACTGCCTGAAGAAAACAATAACATTTCCCCAATCATTTATGATATGGAGTTGCATATCAGGTAAAGGATCAAGGGAGATGCAATCATTACCTCAACAGTCAATGCACAGGTATACAATGACATTTTTGACACTTTTCTCATTCCATCGATAGAAAATAGGTTTGGTGATGATGAAGTCATTTTTCAGGATGATAATGCATCTTGCCACAGAGCAAGGAGTGCTAAAGCTTTTCTTCAGGAAAGGCATATCAACCCAATTTATGGTGGAAATTGAAATAATTGGTCCATGACAAGCCTCCATCCTGCAAATCTGATCTGTTAACCGCTATTCGAGAAAGTTGGAACCAGCTTGATGGAGAATATTGATTTTCATTACTGAAGTCCATGTCTCAGAGAATTCAGGCCATAATAAAAGCCAGAGGAGCAACAAATTACTAATTGTGATTTTGTTGCTGTTGTTGTTGTTGTTGTTGTTGTTGATGATTCCCTAATTCTTTCCTCAACATTGAGCGATTCCATAATGGCTCCAAAAATCATCCATGTGATTATTATGCAGTGCATAAAGTCATGCAGATATGGGTCAGGAGCTTCAGTTAATGTTCACATCAACCATCAGAATGGGGAAAAATGTGATCTCAGTGATTTGGACCTTGGCATGATTGTTGGTGTCAAACGGGCTGGATTGACTACTTCTGTAACTGCTGATCTCCTGGGATTTTCACGTAAAACTGTCTCTAGAACTGACTCTGAATGGTGCCAAAAACAAAAAAACATCCAGTGATGTGGATGGAAAAGCCTTGGATGAGAGAGGTCAACAGAGAATAGCCAGACTGGTTCGAACTGACGAAGTCTATGGTAACTCAGATAACCGCTCTGAGGTGCGTTTCTCAAAACTATCATTAGCCAACTATGGTCGCAAGTTCCATCGTTCCACCATAGTTCAATTATTTGGCGTTTCCCGAAACCGTAGTTACATTGAACATTTGCAAAGTTGTGTAGTTGGAACTACAGCTCTCCTCCGCCTGTGGTTAGAACCATGTTTCTTGTTAGTTTGCGTTGTCGACGTCATTGATTTCGCCACAGCCGGTGGGGTGTGTACTATTCAGAGTTATCACCCCCTATGCCCTTTTCATTTCAAAGACTTCCCCATCCACTCTGAGAGCTTTGAAAGGCTTGAAGTTGCGGTGCTCAAAGTTATTTTTATTGGAAATTCAGTTTGAAACGATCTTCCAGCATGACTGTCACAATTGTTCTCCCTTCGAAGTGCCCTCTGGAGGCATTGTTTATGACATTTGGGACACAGGATTGGCTTCGTTTTCACATAGAAAGTATTTACAAAAATGTATTTAGATTTATACCTGTACTGTACCTAGATTATAGGCAACATATCTGCAGTACTTTGAGTATAGTCAGAAAAGTGCTATGTAAGTGTAAAATGCATTCATTTACATATTTCAAAACATTTTCAAAACACTTTCATACTGTATGTAAAACATAATTTCCCAAATCACAGTGTAATTTTATATAGCCAATATGCCCAAATAAATGAACAATAATTATAGAAATACACATGTACCACCATATCTGATTTCTGTGTGGGATAACATGTCTGTGGAATTGGTTTTGTGTTTATTGTGAGGTGTTCACAGAAGTATCTTTAGGCTATGTTATGGAAAGCAAATGTGTACTTCTTGTTTGCAGTAGTCTTTCAATTAATGTTTGCAGTGGGGAAATAATACATAGACCAAGGTAGGAAATTACACAAAATATTTATTAACTCAAGTTATGTCAATCAGATGAAATAATAGAAAATACAGTAACCAAACTGTATTTAAAAATGAAAAATGAACCATTTTCTGAATGAAATGTTCTCTGACTTCTGCTCCTGCAGGATGCATTCTGGCTTGATGTATATTCAGTGGATCATCATCATCAGTAGCAGCAGCATCTGCATCATCATCAACACCAGCATGACCCCGCTCTTCCTCCTCAGGAAGTTGAACAAATTTCCGTGACTGTATTTTTTGTGGAGTTTTGGGGAAAGTCAGCGTGGTGTTCATAAGCTGTCACAGCAAATGTGTTACTGCTTGCACAGCCTTGCTGACCCAAGACTTCCTGAGCCACAGGCCATCACCAACCACCTCCATAAAACTTCCCACTGCACAATAATGCAGTGCAGCTAAGAACTGCACTGCTGGACTCAAGGCGTAGTTTCTTCTTGTGGCCCTCTGAAGGTGCGGTTTCACAACCTGCAGCAATTCAAGGATCTTGGTCCTTGGAATCCGGAATTTTCTTATGATGTTGTCATTGGATAGAGGGTCAAGTGGGCTGAAATTTGTCCTTATGTAGGCATTTATACACACTACCTGACTTCTGAGTCACCTTATGTGCTCAGGCTGTAGGATTCTTTGTAAAGCTGCCATTGTTTTATTTGTTTGTTTGTTTCCCCCCCCCCCCCCCCCCCCTTTTTTCCCCACTTTAGCTTGCCCAATTCCCAATCTCTCCCAAGTCCTCATGGTCACGTAGTGATTCGCCTCAATCCGAGTGGCGGAGGACGAATCCCAGCTGCCTCCGCGTCTGAGACGTCAACCCACGCATCTTATCACGTGACTTGTTGAGCGCATTGCCACAGAGACATAGCATGTGTGGAGGCTTCACGCCATCCACCGCGGCATCCACACTCAACTCACCAAGCGCCTCACTGAGAACTAACCACATTATAGCGACCACAAGGAGGTTACCCCATGTGACTCTACCCTCCCGAGCAACCGGGCCAATTTGGTTGCTTAGGAGACCTGGCTGGAGTCACAAAACTGCCATTGTTGAGCATTTGATACACACATAGATACTGTATTTGTTAGGAGAGTTATTAATACACCCGCTACTGGTGCAACTGAGGAATGGATAGAAACACCTTGGTGGCTAATAATCATCTAAATTAACTAGCTAAATGTGAGTGTTTCATCAAAGAATTGTGACAGTAATAAGGACAGCTTAATTTGATTATCAAAGGCGTCTCTTTAGATTTGTCAGAGGATTTAAATAAAGGATGTGTTTTGTGTCATGTTTGGCTTATATTATCATGGCTATTTTCTTGTGTATTGAGAAAATCTTTACAAAGCCAGCTTTGGTTACTTGACTGTTGTAGTGTATGTGATGGTGGGTCATCACCACTGCAAAACAATATAGGTTTGTATTCCATTCCATACATAGGATTCTTAATCACACTTACAGTATATCATTTATTAATGACATTATTCTGGTAGTTGATCATTAAGTAATGACATTGCATGACATGATTCACCACAATAATTGCTTATATTTGATCTGGCATTCCAATGCTACCAATTATCACCAATTATGTGCTACATTTCTACATGTTACACTAGTGGAGGAATTCCCAGTGTCTTAGGAAAGCACTAACTAATTAAAAAATGACAGAGTATTTTTGGTCATCAAATGGGATTATATTTTGTGTTTAAATTCAGATTCAGATTACATTCAGGGTTTTAACATTCTTCGTATGTTTGTTGGAGTAGATGTAGGTCACATTTCATACTACATGTCATCTATCCAAAAGTATTTAATGTCAGCCGCTTATTTAACATCCCATATGGACTTTGTAAATTGAAAAACTTTAAACAAACATCCTTTGAGCAAAACAGTTGCCTGAATTGATTCAAATTAGGTTTTTAAAAATAATAGCATTTTGAAAGTGCATGGGCACCATCTGAAACAATAACTAAATGAAGCAGCTGGCGTGTGCTAGTATGACCAGAGACACTCAAGAATCTGACCTACTGCATCCACCAAAATTCCAGAGAGAGAGAGTGCGTGTGTGTGCGTGCGTGCATGTGTGTGTGTGTGTGTGTGTGCATGTGTGTGTGCGTGCATGTGTGTGCGTGTGTGTGTGTGTGTGTGTGTGCGCGTGTGTGTGTGCGTGTGTGTGTGTGTGTGTGTGCGTGTATGTGTGTGCGCGTGTGTGTGTGTGTGTGTGTGCGTGCATGTGTGTGTGTGCGTGCGTGCATGCATGTGTGTGTGCGTGCATGTGTGTGCGTGTGTGTGTGTGCATGTGTGTGTGCGTGTGTGTGTGTGTGTGCATGTGTGTGTGTGCATGTGTGTGTGTGCGTGTGTGTGCGTGCGTGCGTGCGTGTGTGTGCGTGCGTGTGTGTGCGTGCGTGCGTGCGTGTGTGTGTGTGCGTGAATGTGTGTTTTAACAGGGATGTCCCATGTTTGATTTGGCTCCTGAAGCATTCATTAGTAGGAATGTTATGATGGGCAGGGGATTCTCAAGGCATAGTGTTACTTGGCACGTGTACAAACACTACGTAACTTACTAATGAAGTGACTTAGATTTTTCACAGCCAGCCTAAAATAAACAATAAAATAATTTACATGTAGGCACTGCAGAAAGTATTTGGTCACTTAAAGGGATATTCCTATTTCAATACAAGTTAAGCTTAATAGGCATCATTTGTGGCATTATGTTAATTACCACAAAAATGTATTTAGATTTATGCCTCATTTCCTGTAAAAAATAAATAAAAGGCACTTTCAATGGAAGTGAATGGGGGCCAATCCATAAACATTAATACACCCTGTTTAAAAAGTGTAGCCACAAGACGTAAACAATATGCATGTTAACATCATATTAGTGTGATAAAATCGCTTACTTACCTTTTCTGTGTAAAGTTACAGACAATT
Source organism: Moxostoma hubbsi (assembly GCA_032164185.1). Lineage (NCBI taxonomy): Eukaryota > Metazoa > Chordata > Actinopteri > Cypriniformes > Catostomidae > Moxostoma > Moxostoma hubbsi. The sequence goes on from JAVLUX010000025.1 coordinate 3,311,065, forward strand.
TTACAACTTTGTTGCCATGACAACGTAAAGCAATAAAAGAATAAGATTTAAACAACTTTACAGCGCAAATATACAAGTTTTTATATAAGTTTTTACAGAATTAATGTAAATGCTTTAAATTATAAGCTTCATATTTGTGCCACCAAAAATTGGCCCCATTCACTTCCATTATAAGTGCCTCTTTGTAAATCAATTTTTGTTTTTGTTTTTTATTATTATTATTATTTCTTAAAAATAAAAACATATATTTTATGGTAGTCAACATTTTGCCACAAATGCAGTCGATTGATCTTAACATATTAATTCTCGTAATAGTCCTTTAAGCCACACTTAAAAATGTCTGAATGTCATTATATTAGATAACACGATCAAGCCAAGTGGCATTCACTTTAAAGAAAGATTGAACAAGCATAATTTTCAAGCACAATGTTTCTCAAAAAGACGTTTGTTCGGTTTGAATTGATAAAACTATAGATAACTATATTTGTCAGTTTTTTGTAGATCATAGTTAATGTGACGAGCTACACATGTTGTTGTGACCTGTAATTGTCAGCTCAAGGCTCTATGTCTGCTTGATCTAACCCTTAAGCTCAGTCAGGTTGATTCTGTCATACTAAATCAAAATGTACATTTATATAAAACCAGTTACATTATGATGTCACCACATAAAGCTAATGTTTTAGGTTCCTAACAATGATTTTTACAGTGTTTTATATTGTTGTTGTAATTATTAATTATTATTAGTATGATGATTATTATTATTGAGGTTTTCCGGTCTGCCACATGAAAAGCGTTGCGTTTCCTCTGGCAGTGTTCTCTACAGTCCAGCTCAAGGTCTGGACCTTGAAGTGCCACAATTTCATCTTCCACATCCTGGGGTCAGGAAACACATTACTCAGCTCTCCCGTTCATAAGAAGGAAATGAGACCATGTCAGTCACCACCAGGAACTAACAACACTGCTGAGAACTTTAGAAAACTAAATGAATATGGACTGAATGGCACAGATTTACAAGGATTTCGGTAGTTACAACCGCCATGTTCAGATGTTTTGGAAAACAAGTCGATTGAACTTACTGTGGCACTTTAGTTCAACCTAGCGTTGCTTCTAATGGAAAAAGCTTTCCTTGCCAGAGAAATGACCGGGCATTTCGACTGTTTCTGAAACACCATTTTAGTGCACTACTAAACAATAACCTCTCAGTAACCCCGTGATAATAGAAGTTGTTGTCAAGAGAGAGGCTGTATTTGTTCCCATTATGTCAAACTGGATTTTTACATTTAAATGTGAGTGTTACTTGCCTGCACAAAACTCACCACCACAATGCTAAAGTGTTGTGAGCTGGTTGCCAGGGTGTTGCTATGTGGTTGCTAAGGTATTGTGAATGTCTGTTTAATCATTTTTATGTGGTAACTATGGTGTTATGTGTGCTTGCTACTGTAGGTGTTGCTACTTAAAGGGACAGTTCACCCAAAAATGAAAATTCTCTAATCATTTACTCACCCTCATGACATCCCAGATGTGTATGACCTTCTTTCTTCTGCTGAACACAAATAAATATATTTAGAAGAATATCTCAGCTCTGTAGATCCATACAATGCAAATTAATTGAGGCCTGAACTTTGAAGCGCCAAAAAAGCATATAAATGCAGCATAAAAGTAATCCACATGACTCCACTGTTTAAATCCAAAACAGATCAATATTTAAGTCCTTTTTGTACTATAAATCTCCACTTTCACTTTCACATTCTATGTCATATGTTTTTGGTCATTCACATTCTTTGTGCATATCGCCAAATACTGGGCAGGGAGGAGAATTTGTAGTAACAAAAATACTTAAAATTGATTTGTTTCTCACCCACATCTATTATATCGCTTCAGAAGACTTTTATGTTGCCTTAAGATGCTTTTTGGAGCGTCTAAATTTTGGTCACCGTTCACTTGCATTGTATGGACCTACAGAGCTGAAAAATTATTTTTAAATCTTTGTTTGTATTCTGCAGAAGAAAGAAAGTCATGCAAGAGTCAAATTATATGAAGGTGAGTAAATAATGAGAGAATTATCATTTTTGGGTGAATTATTTCTTTAATGCCCCAAGTCAGAGGAGCCCCAAAATCAACTTACAATTCAGTTCTTTCCTTTTATTTTTATTTTATCTAATTCTTTTTTTAAACCTGCAGATCAGTTGACCCATTTTCTCTTTTTTATGACATTTTTTTGGTTTTGTTTGTACAGTATGTAGAATTAAAGATTGATATTCTGGTTCCTGGATATGGTTTGGTTCACTCCTTCAGTCCAAGTCTATAGGATTTTTCACCTGTTTAATCAGTTGCCAGGCAAAAATCACAAGTTCAATTATTTAGAAAAAGTAATAGAACACCTTTCCTCAAAAAGCTGCATGATTTGAGGCACCACTCATGTCTACAGTGACAAAATTTTTTTTTAAATGTATAATATACTCAGACATTGGTCAACGAAACATTGTAAGACAAACATATCCATCTTTAGAAATGGGAGCTTTGGATACTTCAGCACTCTGTCAAATGCACTGGGCAAAACTAGAGAGCTGGAATGTTAATAGTCTGTTTAAATCATGTTTTAAAGGCAACCCAACCCTGTGGAGGAGGGCTGAGCATTGCTCTTATTTCCAGCAACCAAACCCCCCCCCCCCCAAACCCCCCAGTCCCAAGACGACAATAAAGTAGTTTGAGGGCACGCGGACTCTCATTCTGTTTGTGTGACCCCTCACAGGGGGCAGAAGGGAAGAGGATGTTGATGCACTTGCCTGCTCCAACAGATAATGGCAGTCCCATCCTTGCTGTTTTCTGCATCCGGGATGCCACCCCAGGTGCACTCCCCCTAGATAGTCAGACTTACTGCATTTGTGTAGACTATTAATCTATGTATGACATGCAAATTGCACTGTGGCTTGTGGCATTCATTTTATATGCTGTGCATCAAATGCATGCATCAAGAAGGAAAATATCTGGAGTATATCAAGCTTGATATAACCATGTGACAGAAAAGGCTGCTTGTTATTGTCCATTACAGAGGAAGGAAGAGTTAGACATAAATCAAAACTAAACACCTTCCTGTCCTGTCACTGAAGCCTTGACACAATGATGGACAAACTAGTGCACGCTTACATTTGGTGACTACAGAAAAAACAGCATTAACTACTGATGCAGAAGGAATGAGTGGCATGCTTAGTTTACAAAAGGAAAAACGATTGGACAACCACTTGGAAAACATGATCAAAGTATTTTAATTGGATTCCATGTAATATCTATAATGATTGCAATGATAAGAATATTGTGCAATTTACATATCATAGAATGCAAAAAAAATTGTAGAATCAGATAAAAAATGTAGCAGTTGATTTAAAACATAAATCTTTCATTTTCACTTTCTTTAGCATTTTTAATACACTGATTAGAGAGATAGAAAATTTTTAAATCCATAATTTTACATCTTACAATACAGATAAAATTGTATTTAAAAAAATTAATGAACAGGTTTATTTGTGTAAATTTGACTCTACTGCCAAAATTACGTTAAATAGAACTTTATCGGCTATTAAAGAAGGGACAAAATATTAAAGTTAAAGGGATAGTTCACCTAAAAATACAATTCTGTCATCATTTACTTACACTTTTCTTCCAAACTGACTTTCTACTTTTAATACAAAAGGAGAGAATCACAGCCTCAGTCACCATTCACTTTCATTGCATCTTTTTTTTCATAGACTGAGTGAATGTTCCACATAAGTGAGAAACAAATAGGCCTACAGGTCTGGAACAACATGAGGCTGAGTAAATGATGACTGAATCTTCAACTTTGGGTAAACTATGCCTTTAAGCCTAAATTGAAAAAACGTAGCTGCGGATCATGTCACAATGGTAATTATGTCATCAATCAATGTCAATTGCCCTTGTAAAATCAGATCTTTGGGAATCTACAGACATCAGGCACAAACATTATTGAAGAACTGCCTGTGGTCTTTTTCATTTGTTTGATGTCAGCATGCATCAAGTACACAATGTAAAATAAATTTGCCTTGAAATGATTGATTAGTGTCATGAGAGACACATAGCTCTAATACATGAATGCTGATAATCACTTTAAAATGCAGACAACCTCTAAAAATGAGTTGCTCATTAAAGCCTCCAGATCACTGAACATGGCACAAGTTACTAGAGTGTTTGCAGGCATAGTTTTAAAACTCAAAAGGGAAGTGGATGATACGAATGGCTTGGGTTTTCTGACCATGTTCTCTAACACATGTGCTGAAAAACGGGAATATCTTGCCTCTTGGCCCTCTGGAAAAGGAATACAGCAGTGCCATGTTATCTGCATTATAAAATGACACGGCCTGTTCCTCGTAATCCAGGAAAATTCCGATCCTGCTTGGCGAGGTCATCACCGACAGTGGCATCCACGGCTGAGTGCCGGCGGAGTACTGGTTGCCATTCCGCAGCCGAAGGGTCCAATATCCATTCTCAGGGCACAGCTTGACACGGGCCTGTCGATTTACTGATTCCAGAGCGACGCCCAGATCCCACTTCGGACTGTTGCTCACATCCACCTCCCAGTAATGGCTGCCTGACTGGAAGCTCTCGGTTGCGAGAATGTTGACGCATTGAAGGAAGCGCTTTGAATTGCACAGGTAGAGGGTCATTTTGTCACTCTCAACCACTTGGGTTTTGTTCCTGGAAAGCTGTAAGCTGGGGTGAGCCGTGTCCTCGTCAAATATCAGTGGTGCTGGGGCTGTAAATAAATGTATCATGAACTATGCTGTAAATCAATCCGGTGTAATTGGGTTGTTTTAGTTTCAGTTTGTGGGAGTATCTCAGCTCTGTAGGTGCATACAATGCAATTAAATGGTGATCAAAACTTTGAAGCTCCAAAAAGCACATAAATGCAGCATACAAATAATAAATACGACTCCAGTGGTTTAATCCATGTCTTTTTACACTGTACGTCTTGCCAGTGCAGTCTCTAGACATGATCATGATTTCAAGCTCGATTACACTTCCTAGTGTTTGACGCATGTGCAATGTGCTAGATGGCGCTAGGAAGTGTAATTGAGCTTGAAATCAGTGAAAAAGAGTTATATTTTATACTGTTCTCACCCTAAATCAATTGGATCGCTACAGAAGACATAGATTAAACCACTGGAGTCTTATTTATTATTTTTATGCTTCATTTGTGTGCTTTTTGGAGCTTCAAAGTTTTGATCACCATTCAGTTGCATTGCATGCACCTACAGAGTGGAGCTATTCTTCTAAAGGTTTTGTTTGGTGTTCTGCAGAAGAAAGAAAGTCGTTCACATCTGGGATGGCATGAGGGTGAGTAAATGAGAGAATTTTGTAAAATTTTAAGAGAACTATTCCTTTAGCATGGCCAGTGTCACAAATTTGCTTATTTGATTGGTAAACTGCAGAATCTTTCATATGTTTATTCATTTTTATGCCATACCATTCCTTTGTTTTAATTTTTTTTCAAAATCATACAACTTAGTTATTTTCATGTTTAAATTCAACATCAATTGTAAGTGCAATATAAAACCTTTATGACTCCAAACTAAACTGTTATTGTAAAAATCATGGCTCACAGTTAAACATGACAGTGGAAGATGCTGAAACCAGAAGAACATACATTTTCTAATAAGGGTGTAACACTATATTTCAATTTAAACAAAAATGAGGTGAAGGCTGCTAACACTGACATCATTATCCTGGTCTAAAATGAGTCCACACAATCTCCTAGAACAAATCACTTCAAGCACCCTTCATGCTGCTTCAGGGGGGCTATTCATGAGGTTGGTGTACTGTGACTATGACAAAAACATCATCTGTTACAATGGAGAATACTTACCTCAAGACTGTTTAGTAATATTGATTTCACATTTTTATTCATAACTCAAATTAAAAGCAATACTGTAGTTCAGAGTAGAGTGTAGAAGTTATGAAATATATAGCCAATATTTGTCAAGGGACCACTCTGACAAGTTTGAACCACTCTGTGGTTTGAATTGTAACATGATAAATGTTGAAACAACTCATAATGATGCACTGCTCGGTGGGTTCCGTGCACAGCCATTAGAGGGCGCCACTAGCTCACGCATCGCTGACAGAAGCGGTCAATGCAGTATGCAGACTGTTTAAAAACACAGCATTTTGCGGTTTAGTAATCGTACAAGGCCATATCACGATTTCAATCCATAATGCTCCCTTGAAGGATATACAAATGTCTTAGAGATGTCTGTAGATTTCAAAGCGTTTTGGATGGTTTTCCCTCTACATGTATCGTAAATGCCGCTTTTACAGCTGTCCGTTTTTATCACATCTGTAACACAGGTTCATTTCCCAATATAAACGGACAAAACATTTCTAACATTTTCTATTGTCTGAACTCCGTTTGTAGGGGTTTATGATTATACATGCAAATGGTTCGATATACTGGCACTGAGTACTTTATATGTTAAGTTAAATTTCACGCTTTCACTGCAAATATCATGTCCGGAACGCTGATACTGAAAAGATTTTTAACCTGTCAGCAACTGTGGCAACGGTTCAAACCTGTTTTACATCCATCCATTTATAAACTTTTATTTCTCTGGATTAATTCAAATAAACCTGACTTACTTAAATAAAGTGCTGACTACGAAAATCAATAGCCTCCTCCGCCTTGCGCGTTCTCAACTCTAAAGTATGTGCATGACACAGCAGTGGCTCCATCCGAGGAAAAGTTTAATGACACTAGTCTGGGTGAAAAGTGCTTACAGAGAATGCAATGTTTATAAAGAAATCACAAGGATTGGAAAAAACAGAATTCCGGATTAATCCAGAAAAATCACATCCCTGAATATTTATTAAAGAATGTCCTTTTGATTTCAGCATAAGAGTGAAGATCATAAATGTTTGGTACGACATGATGGTGAATAAATTATGACACTTTTCATTTTTGGTCTCTTTAAAGATAATCAAGTCAACACAAAATACATACTGTATATAGTGTTTACTGGATTAGTACAGTAGATTTAATGGAGAAATTACCTGGATTCAAATGTTGAAACATCTTTCGCCACAGCATGTACTGCAGAGGAGCGATGTATTTGCTTCTGAAAGCATTCAGGTTGATATTCAGCTCTTCTGGAAGTGCTCTGGAAGTCATGGAAACATCATGACTTAGTCTGGGTTTAAATATTCAATATGCAAACATTTAAAGTTTTGAGCAGATAAATGTCAATATTTCAAATGCCAAGGGGAAAGAGAAGCATATTTTCTTGACATAGAAACACAAACAAAACCCACAATTTGTATGCAGCACCAGTGGTTTGCACACTGTGGAAGTATTTTTGTTAAGTTGCTTCTTTGAAAAAATTGTCTAGTGAAAATCACTATACAAATACAAATTACTTGACTAAAGTGGTTTGTACAAGGTACCTTAAAGGAATATTTCATCCAAAAATGAAAATTCTCTCATTCTTTAGGCCTTAAGCCATCTGAAACGTTTTTTTTTTAAGGAGATATATTGTGTTCATATCAATATAATGCTAGTCCATGGGTTTTATGCGATATAATGCTAGATCATGGGTTTTATGCGATATAATGCTAGTCCATGGGTTTTATGCGATATAATGCTAGTTCATGGGTTTTATGCGATATAATGCTAGTCCACGGGTTTTATGCGATATAATGCTAGATCATGGGTTTTATGCGATATAATGCTAGTCCATGGGTTTTATGCGATATAATGCTAGATCATGGGTTTTATGCGATATAATGCTAGTCCATGGGTTTTGTGCGATATAATGCTAGTTCATGGGTTTTATGCGATATAATGCTAGATCATGGGTTTTATGCGATATAATGCTAGTCCATGGGTTTTATGCGATATAATGCTAGTTCATGGGTTTTATGCGATATAATGCTAGTCCACGGGTTTTATGCGATATAATGCTAGTCCATGGGTTTTATGCGATATAATGCTAGTTCATGGGTTTTATGCGATATAATGCTAGTTCATGGGTTTTATGCGATATAATGCTAGTCCACGGGTTTTATGCGATATAATGCTAGTTCATGGGTTTTATGCGATATAATGCTAGATCACGGGTTTTATGCGATATAATGCTAGTCCATGGGTTTTGTGCGATATAATGCTAGTTCATGGGTTTTATGCGATATAATGCTAGATCATGGGTTTTATGCGATATAATGCTAGTTCATGGGTTTTATGCGATATAATGCTAGTTCACGGGTTTTATGCGATATAATGCTAGTCCACGGGTTTTATGCGATATAATGCTAGTTCATGGGTTTTATGCGATATAATGCTAGTCCATGGGTTTTATGCGATATAATGCTAGTTCATGGGTTTTATGCAATATAATGCTAGATCACGGGTTTTATGCGATATAATGCTAGTCCATGGGTTTTGTGCGATATAATGCTAGTCCATGGGTTTTATGCGATATAATGCTAGTCCATGGGTTTTATGCGATATAATGCTAGTCCATGGGTTTTGTGCGATATAATGCTAGTTCATGGGTTTTATGCGATATAATGCTAGATCATGGGTTTTATGCGATATAATGCTAGTTCATGGGTTTTATGCGATATAATGCTAGTCCATGGGTTTTATGCGATATAATGCTAGTTCATGGGATTTATGCGATATAATGCTAGTCCATGGGTTTTATGCAATATAATGCTAGTCCATGGGTTTTATGCGATATAATGCTAGTCCATGGGTTTTATGCGATATAATGCTAGTCCATGGGTTTTATGCAATATAATGCTAGTCCATGGGTTTTATGCGATATAATGCTAGTTCATGGGTTGTATGCGATATAATGCTAGATCATGGGTTTTATGCGATATAATGCTAGTTCATGGGTTTTATGCGATATAATGCTAGTCCATGGGTTTTATGCGATATAATGCTAGTTCATGGGTTGTATGCGATATAATGCTAGTCCATGGGTTTTATGCGATATAATGCTAGTTCATGGGTTTTATGTAATATAATGCTAGTCCATGGGTTTTATGTAATATAATGCTAGATCATGGGTTTTATGCGATATAATGCTAGTTCATGGGTTTTATGTAATATAATGCTAGTCCATGGGTTTTATGCAATATAATGCTAGATCATGGGTTTTATGCGATATAATGCTAGTCCATGGGTTTTATGCAATATAATGCTAGATCATGGGTTTTATGCGATATAATGCTAGTTCATGGGTTTTATGCGATATAATGCTAGTTCATGGGTTTTATGCGATATAATGCTAGTCCATGGGTTTAATGATTTATAGTGAAAGAGTTACACATTTTGCTTTTTCTCTCTCTTTTTCTTTCTTCAGAAGACATGGATTAAACCACCGAGTCATATGGGTTACCTTTATGCTGCCTTTATTTTCTTTTTGGAGCCTGGAAGTTTTGGACCCCATGGACTTGCATGTATATAAACACATTAAACAACTATAAAAATATCTTTATGTTTCGCAGAAGAAAGAAAGTCATAAAAGTTTAAGGCGGCATAAGGGTGAGAGAATTATAATTTTTGGGTGAACTATTCCTTTAAGACAGTGTTTCTACATCCTTTCCTGGAATACCACTAACAATATGGGCGAATTCCAATGAAAGTGATCCTCCCTATTCCCTACTCACTTTAAAGGGCAGAGCGTTTGATGTGAGTACTCTGAATGGAACATGGCATAACTGTATGAATTTACCCTTCGCTGACAATCTTGTGGAAGGGTCCTTCATGAAAAGAGTTATTTCCTTACTTTTGTTTGGAACGACCCTTCGAGTGGCATCCCCTTTCCACAGTGCCCTTCGAAGGGCACAGAAGGCCATTTTGGAATTCGCCCAAAACATTTTGGATGTCTGCCTTATTTGACAAACTCAATTCAGATCATGCAGCACTCTACTAAATAGCTTATCAGTAGAATCAGGTGTGTAAATGCGCAGTCACAATTACCTTCGCATGGCAAAATTTCGCTGGGAAATACAGTAATCTAAACAGAACTCCACGCGATCGAATTTCGTGCGATGGACTTCCAGTGGCAAAGAACTTCCCCTCACGGATTTCGTGTGGAGTTTGCCACATAGACCAATTGGTAGATGCTTGGTTAGGCAGTGACCTCTGTGTGGGTGGTGCTTTGTACACAGCTTTACTTAAGGCCCCGATATACATCCAGAGAATTTGTTCTTCTATGGTTAAAAAGAAGTTCGAAACAACCAAGCAATGGTATACTGTTTTCAAACATTCAGACACCCATTGTGGCGTAGTGGCTAGAGCACACGGCTGCTAATCAGAAGGTCGCTGGTTTGATCCCCACAGCCACCACCATTGTGTCCTTGAGCAAGGCACTTAACTCCAGGTTGCTCTGGGGGGATTGTCCCTGTAATAAGGGCTCTGTAAGTTGCTTTGGATAAAAGCGTCTGACAAATGCATAAATGTGACAGTAAAATGCATTATCAATGACTTCATGTCTCATTCTACGAAGTGAAATTCAAACTAGATAAGTAAAAGATGCTGTTTTAACCACTCAATGATAAAAGTAATATATATGCAGTCGAAAATGTGCAGTTTGTCTTGTTTACATTCTGAATCCATGAGGCTAATCCGTGAAAACGCTACACACGGCCATAATATGAGGCGATTACACTCTGTTATTGTAATTTATGCTTGCACAGATGGAACTGCAGTTGTATCAAACTTCTTTTTACCCCTGAGTTGAGAACAAAGAAGAACTTCTTTGGAAGTATATCAGGGCCTTAATGCGCTAACACGCTATACGCGGCCGTAATATGTGCCAATTATACACTGTTATTGTAATTTATGATGACACCAATACAACTGCAAAGATTGGTGTATAAAAGAGTGTTAATGGGAATGATGAACAAGAATGATGATAAGAGGGGCACACCTTATTATGGGCAGATATATAAAGCAAAAGAGTGAATGGGCACTAAAGAGTATTTGAGTAGATTTGATTTCTTTTGTAGACTAATTAAAACAAATCAAAATGTCATAACTGACTGAACGTTGATTAGATGTCAGCCTCAAGGTAGGTGGAGCTTCAGGTCATACCTAACGATGACGTGGACCAATGGCAGCAAGAAGGTGTTTAGCAGCCGGTAAGAAGTTTACCTTAAAGTTTGTCCAGGCGAGCTGTTCCGAACCACCGAAACGATCTCAAAAACACCATCTTTTTGGACAGATTTTGTTCTGAATTACGTCGCGCCCATTCTTTCTTCAGTTCATATGAAGTTTATAGGGGCCATTAATATTCACAATAGAAAAGGATATCATTAGGCAGCAAGTTTCTTCTTAACTTCACTCTCCCCGAGAATAACGTACAACATTAAAAAGAAGCTGCTTGGCTATTCGTTTTTCACTGGTTTCACACACGTTTAGCATCCGCACACACCTTCCTTGTTTGCGGAATTTCGCCATGCAAAGATAAATGTGACCGCGCCTTTAGATAAAGAAGTCTTCCAAAATGTAGGAGACTTCCAAAATGTGTTGTGTTAGTTGTACTCCAGGAAAGGATTGAGAAACACTGCTTTAAGAACATGATTAAGTAATGTGTGTTTTTTTTATTACTGCTCACCTGGAATTCAATTCTGGAAGCTGTGGAGGGAGGAAATGGAATAGAATAAAATGTTATTTTGCCAACTCGATTACAGAAGCCATCTCAAGCAGTAGAACCACAGCAATAGCAAACCATCTGTCTGATAATTAACAGCACATGCTCAAATCAGTGCAGAATCGATTTTTCTACCGTTCTGCATTTAGTGCCAAAAAACAAAAAAACAGACACTGGCTTTAGCTACACTTCACTAATAACTCATACTGACAACCAGCGCTCTAGTTTCTTGTGTAAATATGACATTCATTTTCCAAATATTAGTTCTGTGACGAATGGGTGTGCGGCAGCAGTATGAAAAATGGAAACTGTGCAAACAGTCATTATAATCACCCCTACAAGTACAGATTGGTCTGTGTTGCTGGCAGTCTGGCGTAATGTGTTGATGTTCTGCTCCACGTCTCTCATGGCCACCTGTAGGGCCTCCAGATGTCGCTCCAGTCCCTGAAGCAGTTCCTCCTGTTCCCTCCTCAACTCCTCCATCATGGCATCCTCCTCCACCCGCAGGAAGTGATGCAGAGCCTGGAAATCACTCTGCACTCGCTGCTGCAGATCAGCTCCCATTTTCTGTTCGGAGGAAAGGGAGAGATAAGGATGTGATTCTGGTTTGCAGGAAATTATACTCTGTGAGCAGTCTCTTCTTTAAAGATAGACCCACTCTTATTTTCTCCATCTTTTCTTTGTCTTCATGGATCATTGTGTTGTAGGCCTCTTTCATGCAGTGCTCCGACTCCAGGTTGTCCTTTAATTGTTTCTGGAACAAAACAATTGGCAATAAAGGTTTTGCATTGATTATAGTTTCATAATGCCTGGAGGTGGTGAACATTCTTGCCAATGTAAAATAATGTTGCATAAGCTGGAATAAAATAAAGCCATGTGAGGCCATGCATTACACTCATTTTACTATGTTAAATATCCCTTTATAGTGCATAAAAACACATAAAAGTCCACAAGTGGCTTATTGCTTTTACAGAACGACAGCAACATGATAAAAGAATCCAATAATCAATAAGTAGTTATATTTATTAATAATAATCAAAACAAAACATCCACCAAGTAATACGCATTGCAAGACTTCAAAAAGAATACAGATAAATATCAGCTGACACAAAGTCTATTTGAGGTTGCTGGAAATTCACAAGTCACATGACTTAGCTTGGTCTTGTGACTTCTGAAACAACAAAGTTTTGAGGTTTTATAGACCTTCATGGCCCAAAAACATGAGGAAAGCGTATTGGATATAAAAAAAAATGAAAAGCAGAACTTGTCATTTCGTGCCATTTTTTCCATTACTCTTATACTTCTCTTTTTCTTTAACTTGAACTATGCTGTCTAATTCCGTTAATGCCAAGTAAACAAGGTAAAAGCAAAAGTCGAAGTGAAACCTTGGCTTTAAACACAAATAATAACCTATATAATATCAGTACCTAAGAATGAATCAAACCCCACCTTGACAAAATTGACAGATTCAGATGTGGCGCTGGCCCTGACTTTCTCCACCAAGCAGGCGACTAAGTAATTAGTCTGAAAGCATTTGTTGGGAAACTCTTGTCTGCACTGAGGGCAGGACACAGGACTCCTGACAGTCTTCCAGTAAGACGTGATGCATCTCTTGCAGAAGTGATGCATGCAGCCCAGCATCACTGGATCTTTGAAGAGCTCAAAGCAGATGGCACATGTCAGATCTTCTCTGAGACTCATCTTACTCTTGCCGGATGCCATGTCGGGCAGATCTTCTGCGATATATTTCACTCCAACATTTGACGCTGTTCAAGTAATAATGAAAATAAACGAGTCATCTCATTACCTCCTTTCATTTTTGACCCCCATCCCAAGTAATAAAGTCATTACTATTATTTTAAATATCTGCAGAGTGAAACAGTAATCTTAGCTATGTTTGTTATGTGCGTTTGTTGTATCTAAAATTAAAAAACTGAATGTTAGAGCCTCTAACAAAATTTTACCATGATAACAATAGGTTCCGCTTAAACACCATACCCTGATAGCACACATACACCACCCAGTTGTCTATTTGATGTGTGTTAACATCTGGAAAATGTATTTTTTACTTTGTTTGCTCATCTGCAACACTTCAATAAGAGGTCTGTCAATAAGTATGTCTCGGACGTCAATAAGAAATGAAGCAGATGTCTTTGAGATGTTCATGATTTGGAATGTTTGACAATCCAAACTTTTTAAGATGTTAAGCTGATTTAAATTAGATTGTGATGCTTTCCAGATGAAAATATTTAAAACAGACATCTCGGAGAAGTATGTGTGCTTACTGGGTAGTTACAACTGTAAAATTATAATAATTATAACGAGTTATCCCTCAAACAGTGTTAGAAGCTTTCTCCAATTTTTTTGGCCATTTATTTATTTATTATAATTTATTTATTTTGATGTCAGGGGTGGCTAACACCAAGATACCACAGTGTTTTTGTAGCAGGCCTAACTATGGTATTTCAGCAGAAATTACCCCAACAAAAAAGTAACTTGGAGATTGTAAGAAAAGTTAGCACACTGAATGATTAAAATATTCATGTACCATGGTATTTATATGGTACTTCGAGGAGCTTAAAAGACTACCATGGTACTTCCATGGTTTATGTGCAACAACCATACGAGGCTGAACCCAACTTCTTATTCGCAGCTTTATTAACGCTATCCGGTCTACCTTAAAAGACGCGACCCTTCCGCGTTTGCAAGCTTCGCATTCGCGCTCGCTTTTCCCGCATCTTTTAAGGTAGACCGGATAGCGTCAATAAAGCTGCGAATAAGAAGCTGGGTTCAGCCTCGTAACAACAATGTTATTTGCATGGTATATGTAAAAAAAAAATCAACAACAACAAAAACAAGCGAAATTTAAAAAATAAAAAAATTTAAAAATTTAAAACATGAAAGAAGTTTCAGTTTGTTACGCTGGCTGTGTGAATGTATTGAATAAACATAAAAATGCTATGAGTTAGCTACATGGCTAAAAACCAAAACGCTGATTACACGGAAATAAATATACTCGTATGAACCAAATGTGCTTGTATTTAATCAATAACAAAATAAAACTTACCATCTATGACTTGGTTTGGTTGTCTGTGAAGACCCAGAGAGATTTTTTTACAACGCCTGTATTCCCAATGAGTTCAATCTCAAAGTTCACTCTGGTCCTTTGAAAAAGTGCTTTCACTTTACTTTCTTATCACTGGTTCAGGACACTGTGTTCCCTATGAACAGATGATGGAAGAGAAACATATGGATGAAGAGACAGAATGATAAATAAACACAAAACAGTGCTTGAGCTCATCATGTACTTTGATTATAATTAACATTCTTCTTTTTACATGTCATTTTCCATATTTATAACCAATTTCATTGCTACACAATGAATAAATCTAGTCTAAGCTCTTGCACAAAAATATACAGAATGTACTATTTTATCCGTGCTGAGAAAAAAAATCAATCTTACACCAGCCTAAGATGGTTTGTTGGACTTAGCTGGTCTTGTAGCCTGGTCCGGATGGTCTGTTAGCTGGTTTTAGAGGTGATTTGGGCACGTTTCAGCTGGTCAGACTCAGATCTGAGCGCATGGCCAGGCTGGGAGACCAGCTTAAACTGGCTAAAACCAACTTGGCTAGTCTGGAAGACTTGCTCGACCAGTCTAAACCAGCGAAAATCAGCAAACAATCTTAGGCTAGATATAGATCTGCAATACGTGGAAGGGTATGCCTTCCAGAGGAAAATATCTAAAACAAACAACTCTGAGACATGTCTCTGATAGCACACCAACATCACCCAGATGTGTGCTATCAGGGTCTAGAAAACATATTTTTTAGATTGTTCGATGATTATAAGATTTTTCCTATCTGATGTCGATTAGACATTCAGCAGATGTCTGTGAGACGATTATGATTTAAATCTGATCTTTGTAAGATGTTTAGGAGATGTTAAATAAAATGTGATGCTTTTCAGAAGAAACACTCTTAAACAGACATCTTGGAGATGTCAGTGTGCTATCTGGGTCACATTTTAATTAACATCTGCTAAACATCTTAAAAAGATCAGATTCTAAATCATAATCATCTCACAGACATCTGCTGAATGTCTAATTGACATCAGAGAGGCAAAATCTTATCTATAAGATGTATGTCAGAAATTATGACTTGGATGTCAATAAGACATTCAGCAGATGTCTCTGAGATGCTGATGATTTAGAATGTTTGTAATTATGATCTTGTTTAGATGTTTAGCTGATGTTAATTAGACTGTGATGCTTTCCAGATGAAAAGATTTAAAACAGACATCTCGGTGATGTACGTGTGCTATCTGGGAACATGGTTGTTGGTTGTAGAGGGTCTTGTAGCCTGGTTCGGATGGTCTGTTTGCTGATTTTAGAGGTGTTTTGGACACTTGGTCAGACTTGGAGTCTATCTTGCCAACCAGTTCAACCAGCAGCATAGTCAGGCTGGGAGATCATCTTAAATCAGGTGCTTGGCCTGGCTGAAAGACTAGCTAGACCAGTCTAAACCAGCTACAATCAGCATACAATCTTAAACTTTCTTTAAGCAAACTTTAATCTAAGTTTTTTCAGCAGGTAAGATTTTTGAAACAGTTCTGTATATATATTTGTGTCTATTGATTACAATAGCCCATGCTAACCTTCAGATACTGTAGACAAAGCAGCATATAGAACAGTTTTGAAAAGTGAGAGTATGAGGGATGAAAATAGACATTTCTAAAGCGTCTATGCCACTGCAGATTACTGATACAAGAGCATAATGCTGGCTGCCCTGTTATCCAATGATCTACGTGAGCTGTGAGAGGTATAAACATGAGTTTAAACAGTCAGGCAAAAAAATTAATTGTGGAGAAAACACTTCTACATAGCTAGTGTGTTAATTGTCTCAGAAGAAAGTTAAGAATAGTATCATGGTTGGACATGTGTAATTTTTGAGTAAAAAATAAATGTACAATTTATAATGTTTTGTAAATAAATGTTAGTCTTACATCTACATTTATTCATTTGCCAGATGCTTTTATCCAAAGCAACATACAAAAGAGGAAAAACATAAGCAAATCGTCTTAAGGAGACAGTGGCATGATAAGTGCCATACTACAAAGTTTCACTAGCATCAGAATAGTATTCAAGACAGAATAAAGTGCAAGAATTTAATTTTTTTTCACGGATGGAGTTGGGAAGGTCCAGTTTTTTGGTGCCTCTTTGAGTTGGTACAACAAGGCGACATTCCTTAGCCGACCACAGGCTTCTGGTGGGAGTGTAGCTCTGCATAAATGTTTTTAGGTATGCTGGAGCAGACCCAGTGACTGTTCTGTATGCCAGCATCAGAGCCTTGAATTAAATACGTGCATCAACCGGCAGCCAGTGGAGAGAGACAAATAGTGGTGTAACATGTGCTCTCTTTGGTTCATTAAAGACCAGACGTGCTGCTGCATTCTGGATCATTTGCAGAGGTCTAATAGCACATGCAGGAAGGCCTGCAATGAGAGTGTTACAGTAGTCCAGTCTAGTGATGACAAGTGACTGAACAAGCAGTTGTGTGGCATGTTCAGAGAGGAAAGGTCTTATCTACCGGATATTGTAGAGTGTAAATCTACATGATCTTGCGGTCTTTGAGATGTGGTCTGTGAAGTTTAGCTTGTTATTCAGATTTCAGGAAGGTGATACTGTAGATGTACCCAGCTGCACAGTGATGTTGTGTTCAACAGCAGGATTGGCTGGAAAGACAAGGAGTTTGGTCTTGGCTAGGTTGAGTTGAAGGTGGTGTTTTTTCATCCAGGCCGCAATGTCTCCCAGGCAGGCAGTGATTCGAGCAGTCACTGTGGTGTAGTTGGGCTGGAAAGACAAGTACAGTTGCATGTCGTCAGTGTAGCAGTGGTAAGAGAAACCATGTGACTGAATGATGGGTCCCAGTGATGTTGTGTATTCTTGACATTAATATTTGCAATAGACCAAATCTGCAATATCCGCAAATGTTTGCTTCGTTACATGCACTTTAGAAACCAGATGTATATTTTAAAAGGGGTAACCTCTCCTGTAATGGTGATCTTCAAATCTCACCGGCACTCCATTTCATTTCAGATCAGAAAATGCACCTCACTTTCATATGCAGCTGTAACATACTTCTGGTTGCATATCTGTTTAACAATGTCTCAGGTGCAAGTAAGGTAAACCTCTGTGAGCAGGTCAGAATGTCTAGAAACAAGCACCTGTTTCATCCACACACAAATCTGCTTCAAGGACAGATACAGGGGTGAAACATTTGCCCATTGTGCATGAGCACATTCCCTTCTATAGCATAAGGCTCTGGTGATACTCAATTATGAAAATCCCAATAATTATTTACTGTGACATTTATGTGACTGTTTCAATCATTTAAAGTGTAATAATAATAATAATAATAATAGTCTTGAGATATTTACAACACTTTGTCTATGTTATAGTTAGGAGCTTATTATGAAAATCATGCCATAATAAAATTGCTATGCATGCCACATAATTGAACTAACATACAATATCCCACACACCCCAGTGCATTGACAATCATCTCTCATTTGATTTACTCAAGTGTGCATTATTAAAAATCGTCACATTGAATGGATAGAAGCTTCCACTAGAGTGGTTTCTCCCACGCCCTGCATGCATGCATGCATACAGCAAAACCACTCGTGCACCTGAAGTTCAGTTGCTTACATGTGATCTAACTGTTGGTTTGCTTTAAAAAAGAAAAGTGCATTTCTCTTTTCTATGGATATGCATCCAGTGCGCAATGCAACAGTGCGTGTGTGTTCTTGCACCTCAGGATGAAGCGGATTCTACAGCGACGACAATAACGTGAACCTGTCGCGTGCAGCGCGGATGCGAGAACTTTACAGCGCGCGCTGCGATATCATCCCGTTTATTATAAAGATGAAATCGCCGAAATAATGTGAGTAGATTGTTTGCAGACTTTGAACGATAATGGATATTCAAAATGATCGCGAAATGATAGGTATTCTCAGTACATAATGGCACGTGACAGGTGTTTGAAATTGATTGCCTTATTGATTAGGAGTGGTTCACTAAACTTCTTGTCAAATTTTTTTTATAAAGGATTCCTATTAGAATTTCTTTCATAATTTGAAACACATCATAATGAGATCAAAAGTTAATAACCTAATAATGTCTAGCTACTGGACAGTTAATGGAAACCGTATAAGGGAGGAGCTATAGGACTTTTAAAATTATAAATAAAATAGCCCTATTGGGATCCTTTTGGATTGCTTCTCTTATGCATTACTATTATGATATGTACATCATTATTTTTATTTACCTGATTTTACTTATCTCTGATTATATTGCTTATTATTATTTCATGTCCACCAGTGCTGATTTTATTTGTTTACATCAGTTGCAGGAGAACCTAGTATACAGATTTACACTAAATAATAATATAGTTGATGAATTGGTTCGTCATCAATGGTGCATTCAAGATGCTTGATTAGGAGTATGTGCGTCATAAATCATAATGCTAGAAAAACGGAATAATTTAAGAGAGGCAATCAACAGACCTTGTGTTCATGCTGATTCCTCTTACCACACACACACAGAGAGAGAGAGAGAGAGAGAGAGAGAGAGAGAGAGAGAGAGAGAGAGAGGGAGAGGTGAACAAAAAAAGCCTTGGCCATTTTAAAAAGTTTTTTTTTTTTTTAATGTGTTCTCATCAGGGGATGCAATTTTCCAGCATGTTATTCATCAATGGCTTTTCTATCATTAGAAGCACAGAATGCTTTCTAGAATATTCTAGAAAGAATCATCAAGCTTTGCGGAGAGATATTTTTGTTTCTCTTGAAGCAAAGTATTATTTCTAGTTTTATTCTGTTAGAAACAAGTGTTTGGATTCTCATATTAAAGTCAATTACTTTTGTCAAAAGAAATGGACACATTGAAAGGAAAGGTCAGCTGTCTTAAAGGATATGACCTTTTGATGAATGGTGTCTCTCTCATCCATGCGTGTGTCCACTGGAGTCATATGGATTACTTGTATGTTGCCTTTATGTGATTTTTTTGGAGCTTGAAAGGTTCAGTCACCATTCACTTGCATTGTACTGAGATATTCTTCTAAAAAAAAATTTTTTTTTGTTTAGATGAAGAAATAAAGTAATTCACATCTGGAATAGAATGAGGGATAAATTATGAGAGAATTTAAATTTTTTGGTGAACTATTCCTTTATTGTCTTCTTTTCACATTTGGCCTCTCTTAAAACATGAAATAAAAATGGATTTTTTTTAATTTCGCAAGACATGCACCTGGTGTTATTGTGCATGTTATTCCTAAGACAAAATGTTGCTCAGACAAAAACTTGCTCAGCCTCTGTGTCTGAAATAACATTCCTTTTAATTGTACTTGACCAAGGCTTTTTGGGCTGGTTAATGTTTAACAATAGTTACTTAATTCTGGGTTGGAACATCCATTTGTCATGATCCAATCAGTTCCCGTTGGGCAAAAAAGTCTAGTTCTACATTCAACCATTTCCTGTTTTATTTGGAAAGATGTCACATCACACAAATGGGGTGTGAATGCCATTTTATGTTGAGTTGGAAGAAATTAAAACCCAGACAATGACACCAAAAAGCATATATTACCAAACAAGAAAGACAGGCAAGAAAACACATACATTATTGTGGCAGAAAACCAGTTTCACTATTCAAGTAGTGTACATGCACCTCTTATCTGCTTGTGTATTGTGCGTCTCTTAAGATTTATGGTGCTTAGCAACAAATGGAGGCAATACTTTTCCCAAGGAACGATAGAAATATACCCATCGGCCAAAAACAATGCTACAACTTGGTTAACTGAAAGATGGATTGTCCTGCAAACAGAGTCATCTCTGGTGGAGGGAAGGAAGCATTAATGTGTATTTGTTTTCAATCTCTAAATGACACAAGATGCCTAGCACTTAATTGGCAATTTTGCTTTCCCATTGGACGAAAAAGCCGTCCATAGAGTTCATGTCATATAATCAGTTTAAATGGCAATATAGTCACTTCTAAACGTGCTTCAGATATTTATGGAAATATAGCTGTGCATTGTTTTGCTATGTGTTGCCTGTGAATTGGATTTTAATGAAGCTCTATCCATCTCTTATGGTCAGGAAAGGTCCTTGTTTTGTAATTAAATATGGTTCAATATTCCAAAAGCAACATTATGATGATGGTCAAGCATTTGTTGCCCCGGCCATTCTGTGTGGAGTTTGCATGTTCTCCCCGTGTCTGTGTGGGTTCTCTCCGGGTTCTCCGGCTTCCTCCCACCATCCAAAGACATGCAGGTTAGGTTAATTGGTGTCTCCAAAAAATTGCCCTAGGTGTGAATGTGAGTGTGAGTGTGTGTCTGTATATGTGTGGCCCTGCGATGGACTGGCGACCTGTCCAGGGTGTACCCCGCCTTCCGCCCAATGTTAGCTGGGATAGGCTCCAGCCCCCCGCGACCCTGTACGCAGGATAAGCGGTTGACGATGGATGGATGGATGGATGGATGGATATATATATATAGAGAGAGAGAGAGAGAGAGAGCAAATCAAAGAGAATTGGTCACATATCATACAACAAAAGATATATACCTGTAAGTAAGACGTAAACATGTTTATTTTTGTGGGCTAATTGAAATAATTGAACATTTTCTCTTATTTTCATTAGGTTCACGCTATATGTCCTTGGACATAAAGAAAGTACCTATTTTAATATGGGCCAATCAGATGGAGACAACGAAACAGAAGACTTGGTCAATGATGGCGATCAGGAGACAATCTGGCACGAAGGCAACTTGGTCAATGACAGCAGTCCTTACAAACCCACCTTTGTGGATGACATCACCAAGCACCTGAGCGTTCAGATTACTCTTATATTAGCATACTCGCTCATAATACTGCTTGGATTTGTGGGCAACACCCTGGTCGTTTATATGATCATTCTGTACAGAAACATGCGCTCGGTCACCAACTACTTCATTGCAAATCTCGCTTTGGCTGACTTAATGGTGGACACAGTGTGCTTGCCTTTCACGCTGGTATATACATTGGTGGATGAATGGAAGTTTGGTGCCATAATGTGTCATATGGTGCCTTATAGCCAAGCTCTGAGCATCCACGTGTCCATTCTTACTCTAACAGTCATTGCTCTAGAGCGCTATAGGTGCATCGTCTTCCATCTTGGCCAACGCCTCAACCGATGCACTAGTTTTATCATCATAGGCCTGATTTGGGCATTTGCTGCCATACTAGCTGGCCCGTTGGCTATTTTTCGTGAGTATCGCCAAGAAGAGATCCCATACATTGGTTTAAGGATCGCGGTTTGCTCTGAGAAATGGCCCAATGGAACCAATCGTTTTCCAGTCATCTATAGTATATCAATGCTTCTATTGCAGTACATGGTACCATTGGCAATCATCAGCTATGCTTATGTGTGTATCTGGCTTAAACTCAAGAACCATGTCAGCCCTTCTAACCGCAATGATGGTATCATGCGTCGCAAAAAGACAACAAAGATGCTGGCAATGGTAGTTGTGGTCTTTGCTGTCTGCTGGCTTCCCTTTCACGTGTTTCAGCTGGCTAGTGATCTGGACTTGGTTTTGAAGTTTAAAGAGTACAAACTCATCTATACCTTGTTTCACATCATAGCGATGTGCTCAACCTTTGTCAATCCGTTGCTGTACGGTTGGATGAACCAGAACTACAGGAATGGTTTTCTCATGTTTTTCCGCTGTGAACACAAACCAGACAGCATCTACCCTGATTGGTCCTTCAGAACTCGATCCTTGAGAGGGATGATTGTGAATGGACACAATGATGGTCAGCCAGCGACTGCTGTCTGATCACAAAGACTAGGGCTATGTTGAGAATGAATACTTCTCTTACTAACTCTGCTGTAAATAGTATGTACACTCACTGAGCACTTTATTAGGAACACTATGGTCCTAATAAAGTGCGCAACATGGTCTTCTGCTGTTGTAGCCCATTTGCCTCAAGGTTCGACGTGTTGTGCATTCTGAGATGCTATTCTGCTCATTTGTACAGAGTGGTTATCTGAGTTACCATAGTCTTTCTGTCAGCTCGAACCAGTCTGGCCATACTCTGTTTACCTCTCTCATTAACAAGGTGTTTCCATCCGCAAAACTGACACTCACCGGATTCTTTTTGTTTTTGGCACCATTCTGAGTAAACTCTAGAGACTGTTGTGTGTGAACATCCCAGGAGATCAGCAGTTACAGAAATACTCAAAACAGCCGCCTGGCACTAAAAATCATGCCATGGTCGAAATCACTGTGATCAAATTTTTTTCCCCATTCTGATGGTTGATGTGAACATAAACTAAAGCTCCTGACAAGTATCTGCATGATTTTATGCACTGCTGCCACATGATTGGATTATTAGATAATCATATGAATAAGTAGGTGTACAGGGCGGCACGGTGGTGCAGCGGTTAGCACTGTCACCTCACAGCAAGAAGGTCGTGGGTTTGGAACAACATGGTTGCCCCGGCCTTTCTGTGTGGAGTTTGCATGTTCTCCCCGTGTCTGCGTGGGTTCTCTCCAGGTGCTCTGGCTTCCTCCCACCATCCAAAGACATGCAGGCTAGGTTAATTGATGTCTCCAAAAATTGCCCTAGGTGTGGATGTGAGTGTGAATGGTTGTTTGTATATGTGTGGCCCTGCGATGAACTGGCGACCTGTCCAGGATGTACCCCGCCTTCCGCCCAATGTTAGCTGGGATAGGCTCCAGCCCCCCGCGACCCTGTACACAGGATAAGTGGTTGAGGATGGATGGAAGTAGGTGTACAGGTGTTCCTAATAAAGTGCTCAGTGAGTGTATAATTTGCATTGTATGCAAATATTTTATAAACTAAAGACCCGAATTGCAAATTGCCAATTACAATTGCCAAAATGGGGCAGTATACAACAGAGAAAACTTTTTGAGATCCCAGCCTCATGAAATTATCATACAAATCACGGCATTTCCAAGGTCAAATCTCCACTGTGTGGCACTAAAGTGAGTTAAATGTTCTCCCAAACAGATGAGGTTTTAAAGGTTAATGCTCTATCGAGTTTAAAACAACAAAACCTCCCTACGCTAAACCTAAACTTAACCGATAGTGTTATAAAAGCAAATGTGAGATGAAAAATGCACATTTTTACATCATTTTGTTGTGCTTCTATGACATTTTAGGCTAACATGTCAACTTGCAAGCTCTTCTGAACTCATACCCTGGTCCTTCTCGTTGAAAGCACAACGCTCAATCGGTTGAGCTATCGCACTAGTATAAGCTTGTAAATGTAGTTGGTTCTGTAATGCAATGTTAGAATGTTTTGCCTTAAAGTCAAACAGGAGGAACAGAGCGAAAAGTATGTGTTTATGAACTGATAATCTGTCGTTTTAGGCCGGATGTACACGGTGTGATTTTTGCCTGCCGTGCAAACTCCTTGATTCTTTCCAGTCTGGAGAAATTGCGTGGAAATCTGTGTTGCTTTTGGTATCATGCAAGCGGTATTACAGAGCCAAGTGGCTTACAAGCAGCTTACAACTCCCGATTATTTTCGAAAAATCTGGGCAATGTCGGTATGAATTCGTGAGGTGTGTGCGCAGTTGAACGAGCCGACAATCTACTTAAAGCTGATCAATCAGAAAGCAATACAAATCAAAGAACAATGAACTTTTACTGTTATAGTGAACCCTGTACGATATGTCATGCAATGTGTACCATGACAGTGTCAGCAGAGACAATATTTTTAAGAGGATCACTCGAGCTACAGCTTTCAGGTGAGTTGCAGTGTGTTTTAGCTAGCTACCTGTGCTGTTTACAATTTCAACAGCGTTTTAAATTCATTCAGACACAGCCTAGCAAGGTAGATCGTGTTGATTATTGGTATGCTGGTAACATTTTATGTTACTGTTTGTTTTCCGTTACTTGCTTACATAGTGGAAAATGTAACAGTATTCTTCAGGTATCTTCACTTACGACCTCCGAGTGTCAGAACTCACACCGTGTACAACCGGCATTACTCGTGATTTGTGTGAAAGTGAATGAAAATCATCGTTGTTTTAGTGCCTCTAGTGTTCATTTCACCAGAAAACTGACATGGTATGTACAACATCCACGTAAACAATTTTGTTGCAAAAATGAAGGTAGAAACTTGATTCTATGAGACCATGTTGTGGGATCCTGCATCTCACAATGCAATGTGCTTGAGTGTAAAAAGTGAACCGGAAGTAGCTAAATATCAGCCAAGATTGAGTTCAATCTTTTACTTTTGTGTTTTTCTATATTATACATATACTATTGGCACATAATGAAAGTAAAGGGTTACTGAGGCTAAAATTATGCATAGCATATTTTGTGTTCCACGGATGGGTTTGGAACAACATGAGTAAATAATGACAGAACTTTCATTTTTCTATGTACGATCCCTTTTTTGACTGAAAGAATAAAGTTGTGCAATATTTGATTTAAAATATTTTACTACGTTTCACTTGCGAGATAAGTGGAGGCCATTTGTGACGCATTGCTTGAAATATATGTTGCATAATCCATTCTGTTTCATATACTATTTTTAAATATATAGTACTGTGTAGTGTGCATACTAATTGTATCCAATTCACAACACCGTGTGCTCTGTTGTTCACTGCACATTTTAGCTTTTGTAGTTGGTCTTTTTTATAATATGCAGAGTATACATACTAAATACTGCAGAAATAGGACTAGCATGGTAGTATCAATGACTGGTGGATCTAAACATTAAACCAATGAATGGCTTTATTATTTCATCACTTTGGCAGTTTGGTGGGTTTAAATGTTCAAGTAAGTGGCATGCCTTAGGATCAATTCGGTTTTGTGATTTGTCAAAGGTGAAAATGTCTTGCATGTGTTCTTTGTAAATATTTAGGGGTCCAAGCACCGAAGGTGCAGGAACCCTATTGTATTTGTTCCTATTTTCTTATTATTATTTTTCTCTTTATTTTTATAAATGTTTTTGCACGACTTTGCCTCTTGGTGGTGCTATATTAATAAAAAAAACCTTAAAATGGAACCGTTGGACCGATCGACTTGAAATTTTGCATGCACTGTCTTTGTCCAAGGTGCCATCAAAGTCTATGAGCACAGTTGCATATATTTAAAAACATGGCCGCCATCGACCAATCAGATTTCAGTAGCTTCTATATAAGGCTTATCGGAACTAAACTTGGTATGCCTATTTGTCTCTTGGCACAAGAGGTCTGTGCATAATTTAACAAAAATTAGCCTCCTGGAGGCGCTATTGCATTTTATAAATTGTTGTATATACCGCTGTGTTTAAAAAAGAAACACCTTATTCAGACCATGCTGTAAACCTTTGCTTTAAGCACCATTGGTTTGAAACAATATGTTCGATAAATACTTGAGATTACTTTAAGAGATTACTTTTTCGAACTAGTCGTAGGTCGTTCACCCGATTCGAACCAAACCAGTGCAGAAACATTCTCTGGATTCCCAAAATGAAAATGTATCAAAGGAATTGTAAAATTTTAATTGATTGTCAAATGGTATGCCAAAACGTTCTTAATGGGTTTGGTCACTTTTACTAAAATGGTTATAACTCTTGAACAGATTGAGATTTTATCACCAAATTTGGTACACTTATGTATGAGGTCATTGTGAGGACACACACAAATATTGTGCACCTCTGCCTCTTAATGGTACTATAATGGTTAAAAACAAAAATGGCTCTAACTATGGAACCGTTGGTCCGATCGACTTGAAATTTTGTGTCATCAAGATCTATGAGGACAATCGCATATTTTGGAAGCATGGCCACCATTGACAGTCAGCTTTCAGCAGTTTTTATATAGTCAATTTATATAATTTGGCATCTACTGGATTATTTCTGTCAATTCTGATTATTTTGGTTATTTCTTCACATGTGCTTGGACCCCGATGATTGCCGCTTGCGGCTATATTACTGACTGCATTTGGTATAGCCTATAATGTACTTTGTATGCAATGCTTTAGTGAAACTATAGAATCATTTGGTTGTTGCATTTATCATTTTGCTGTGATGATGTGAAATAAAACATTGCTTTTGACTATTACTTGTTTTACTGAATTATGTACTGATCTGATCTCAGAAAACTAAAATGGACTTGTTTGAATAAATCCAATCCTTTATCAAAGCTACAAATCCATCATAGTGCAGATAAAGGCCTGACAACAAAGATTTAGCAAAAACTGAAAATGACCTGCTTCACACCAACAGTTGTCTGAGGTGGTTATGAAAACAAAACTACAACATCCACAATGCACCTGCTGCATTATTCATCGCTACTGTGCAACTAAATGATTTTCATACATTAATCACTTTTTTCTGTGCAATGAAAAGGGGGGAAACCTAAAAGAAACCTTTGAGAATAAGTACATTACGCTGAGGCTCAAACCTTGTGTGCCCAGTTATTTTGAAATACAGCTATTTATGACTATTTTTTATTTTATTTTTGCTGTAAATTGTGTTTCTTTACTGAATTGTTTTCAAATCATGTCCAAATGTATATTTTCTCCCATTTCTATAATTAGAAATATGTGTCTTTCATCAATTTTATTTGAAAATGTTTCTCTTCAGATTCAGTTAACATTACATTAATAGTGGGTAGAATATTTTTCAGATAATATAATATAGAAATGTATTAAAAAGAAAAATCACATAAATATCACATTACCATAAGTATTCAGACCCTTTGCTATGACACTTGAAATTTAGCTCAGGTGCATCCCATTTCTCTGGATCATCTTTGAGATGTTTCTACACTTTAATTGGAGTCCACCTGTGGCAAATTCAATTGACTGTATATTATTTGTAAAGGCACACACCTGTCTTTATGAGGTCTCACAGCTGAAAATGCATATCAGAGCAAAAAATCTGCCTTTAGAGCTCAGAGACATGATTGGGTCGAGGCACAGAACTGGGGAAGGCTACAAAAAATGTTCCGCTGCATTGAAGGTTCCCAAGAGCACAGCAGCCTCCATAATTCTTAAATGGAAGAAGTTGGGGAAAAAAGGACTCTTCCTAGTGCTGGCCGAGAGCCAAATTGAGCATTTTGGGGAGAAGGGCCTTGGTAAGAGAGGTGACCAATAACCCGATAGTCACTCTTGTTGAGCTCCAGAGAACATATGTGGAGATGGGAGAAACCTGCACTCCACCGATCTGCTCTCCTCAGTGCAAGAAGGGAGGAGTTGGAAGGACTCTCAGACTATAAGACTCATGTCTGCAGGAGGGGCAACATGGTGGCTCAGTGGTAGCACTGTTGCAGCAGAGCAAGAAGCTCAAGTGCCCCGGCTCAACTGGGCCTTTCTGCGTGGAGTTTGCATGTTCTCCCTGTGTTTGCGTGGGTTTCCACCTGATGCTCTGTTTTCCCCCACAGTCCAAAAGACATGCAAGTAAAGTAAATTGGAGACCTTAAATTGCCCATAGGTGTGAGTGAGAGTGAGAGTGTGAATGTGTATGTCAGTGTGTGTTGCCCTGTGATAGACTGGCCCTTCCCTGCCTTCAGCCTGAGACAGCTAGGATAGGCTCCAGCACTACTCGTGACCCTACATAGGACAAGCGACTATAGAAGATGGATGAATGGATGGATGTCTGGAGGAAACCAGGCACCGCTCATCAACTGCACAATACCATCCCAACGTTGAAGCATGGTGGTGGTAGCATCATGCTGTGGGGGTGTTTTTCAGGGACTGGGGGACTAGTCAGGGTTGAAGGATAATACAGAGATATCCTAGTCAAGAGCTAAGACTGGGCTGAAGGTTCATCTTCCAACAGTACAATGACCCTAAGCACACAGCAAAGACAACGCAAGAGTGTCTTAGGGACAACTCTGTGAATGTCCTTGAGTCGCCCAGACAGAGCCTTAAACCCAATTCAACATCTCTGGAGAGACCAGAAAATGGCTGTCCACTGATAATCCCCATCTAACTTGACAGAGCTTGAGAGGATCTACAGATAAGAATGGCAGAAAATTCCCAAATCCAGGTGTGCAAAGCTTGTCGCATCATACCCAAAAATATTTGAGGCTGTAATCGCTGCCAAAGGTGCTCCAACTAAGTACTGAGTTAAGGGTCTGAATACTAATGTCAGTGTGATATTTCACACATTTATTTACATTTATTATTTTTAATAAATTTGCAAAGCTATCAAAAATATAATTTTTGCTTTGTCATTATGGGGTATGGAGTGTAGCATTTTAGCATAAGGCTGCAACATAACAAAATGTGAAAAGGGGTCTGAATACTTTCTGAATGCACTTTATTTATATGTATAAATATATAATAGGGCTGTCAACCGATTACATTTTTTTATCAAATTAATTACATGGTGTCGCGATTAATTAATTAATCGCATATACAAATATTTGCTGAGAAAGCCCCTCATATAACAATAATTCAATATATAATGATGAAATAATGATACATAGTTATCTTTAAATATTTAAAAATTATATATATATATATATATATATATATAAAATAAAAAAGTATTCAGATAATTAAAATGCTTTACATTCTTGTAGCAGAAGATTTAATCATTGATAAGACAAAACAAAAAGTGGCTTTAGATACAATGTATTGTTTACTACCATATTATTGATCATAAGTCAATCACTGGCACACAGTTCACAGCAATCCATTTCACAAGTGAATTTGTCAATCAGTTGGAGATTTATTATGAGGGCTTGTTTAAGGACCCGTCAATTTACACCTGCATCAGACATTTTTATTTTTTTTTAGAAACAAGCCAGGGGTATATATAGTACACAATACTACAGATATATTTTACAATAATGCCAAGATATTATATTAATTACATAGTGCAATGCTTTTCAATGCTTTGGAGTTGTTGGAGGTACAAAGAGTATTTAAATAATATTTTAGTCTTTACAAAAAATAGTGCAAATAGGGGCTTTATTAGACATAAATTTACACTTATGTATAAAAAACTTGGCAAGAAAAATAAACAGATTAATCAGAAAATATTAACTTAAATCATCAAAACTGTGAAAACCAAATAAAATGTCTTTATAAAGTAAAATAAAACTAGTTAAAATAGAGGTACGTACAAACAACATTTTCTTCAAAATACTACAGCGTGGACACATTCCCAAAAAAGGTGAGGGACAGATTCATCTACAGCATTACAGAAGGAGCAAAGGTGAGCTATTTCAGGGAGCATGTTTCTTAAATAAAGATTGACGGGGTAAAAACGGTGTAACAGTTTAAAGGACACATCCTTAACCTTGTTGGTAATTAAATATTTGTGAGGTAAAGACAATACGACCTGCGTCAGACATGCTTGTGTCGTGTTTCGGGTGTGTTGCATCATAAAAATAAAATGTTTCGGTCTCTGTGTCAAGTTAAATATAGTTTAATACTCAATCTTTAAACACATCTTGAGATCCCTTAGTTCACATTTGCGCTCCTTCAAGTGTTTTGAACACAAGAACGTAACGCATGTTTGTGTTGTTCTGCTACTGAAGTGTTTTCTTCACTGTATAAACTGTGTGTTGCTCATACAGCTGAAATTTCTCTTACTGGCCTCTGGAGTAAACAGGTGGTACTACAAGCTTGCATTTCTCAGGAATTTCTCAGAAAAGCATTGCGATTAATTGCGTTAATTTTTTTAACACGTTATTTTTTGTCAAATTAATCGCACGTTATTAACGTGTTAAATCGAACAAATAAAAGGTAAAAATAACACATACGTTTAACTCACAGTTTTTCCCAAACATTGATCTTCTGCCAAAGGAACGGCATCTGTAGAAAAAAACGTTTAAAATTTATATTCAGATTGATGGTACTATTTACATTGTCATTTGAATTGTAATTTGTGACACATGTCTCTGCAATGGTTTCATGTACTATATTATTGAACAGTGGTATTTACATACTACTCCAGAAGAAAGAGAAAACTATAGAGGGTTACCACAGTGGAATATGTCCAAAAAACAAGGTTTTCTTATGGTACCATGCCAAAACACACACATGGTTTCATTCTATCTTATTTTGCTATTCATTGTCTTGGGGTATTTTATTTTGAAAGTAATTTTTTTGTGTATTACCTGAGAAAATGGTCACAGCATGAACATCAGCTGATGTCAAGCGTAATTGGCATTTTGGACTTCTACAAGGGGGCATTTAGAATCCCATCCAGTTAAAAGAGTATTGAGCTGTTCAGCCGTGACGCCAGTTTGTAGGTGAACCCGGAGGTCTTAATTCGCCATGGGTTCCCTCTGGATTTTCCAATGGGTTTTTGAACTTATGTGTAAAATATGGTCTGTGGTACACATTACTTGACGATACGTGGACATAATTTGCAGATAATTTTCTTCCGTCTTACCTTAATACTAACAAACCTATCAAATTGTACTGATGCCCAGTTTAAGTCAAATGTTACTCAGTCCACCAATTAGATCGGTTTTAACATAAAATGTATTAATCATAGTCATTATTCACATAGTCATAGTCACAAGCCTTCAGTTTGCTCAATGAGGTTCTAAATACAATTCTTATTTAATTATTACATTTTAAAACACAATTTACAATCATATTTACGTTGTAATCAAACTTCACAATGATTACAGTTTCATGCATGATTTTCTGTAAAGCTGCTTTGAAACGCTTGTGAAAAGTGCTATACGAATAAACATTATTGACTTGACTTGATTAGTCATTGAGAAGTGGCATCACATCTCATCAATTTCCACAATGCACAGCACCTTGACCTGTGGTTAAGACAAATGATAACAGTCACTGGCTGAAGAAGATGGATGAGCGTGACTCAGCTGCGAGCACGGTCCAAGCTCAGCCACCAGAGCAAGAGCACCCGTGGCCCTAATAGGGCTGGGAAAACATTTGTAATATTTTTATTTTTTTGTTGATTTGATATTGATTCTCAAAAGCCATGGATTGATCTTTTACTCTACTTGTGCAACCCTGCAGTACAATAAGAGGAAACCACTTGCATTTGCAACAGGGTCGTCACTAGATTTCAGTGTCATCCTTGGCCTAGCCCACAGGCCATAAGAAGAATCCTTCCCTCCATTACTTAAAAAATGACCACCTTACCTGTCAAATAATAATTACTGTGCAACACTGACACTGGTTCAGAACTTTATATAAGCAAACATCAGGCACACAATAAATGGATCAAACATGTTTAAATTTAAATTGCGGAGGATCAAAGCAAGAATTACAACTTGTCGGCTCATGGTTCATTGTGCGTGCAGAAATTAACGCTAACAATAAAATCAAAGTAATTTAACAATCTACATTTTCAGTTTTCATTTATCATAATATTTTGAGAATAAAGTAAAAATAACAAGAAGAAAGTCGAAGCATTATGAGATTAAATTATGAGAATAAATATTAAAAAAGGAAATTGATGTGGTGGACAACAGCATAGTGGAGCGTCTGGGTCTAATTTCTTTCTACTTTGTTTCTCAATACACGGCATAAAACACGGCAAAAAAAAAAATACAAACTTTATTTTATAAACCTGTATGATCCATTAATAGCTACTAATACAAACCATTTAAATTCTATGCTTTAGCTTGTCATTTATATATATATATATATATATATATATATATATATATATATAAGACGAGCAAAGACTGATTTACACAATTTATCAGTATGTGGTTTCATACAACAAATAAAAAGCATTAAAAAGTATATTTTAAATACATAATTTAAAATTTACTAAACCGCATATTGTATATGACCAGATATGACCAGCAGTATTAGGCAAGAACAAAAAAAAACATTTTTTTAAAAAAATAAGGTGATTACTGGGCGAGAAGGTTAACAAAGAGGTATATAAATATACACAAATTACATTTTGTAATTATTATGCTGATATTAAGCCATCCCAAACACATTATATAATGTTGAATACTTTCATTTATACTAAAATACATAATACAATAATAAATAACTTATGTTGAAAAGCTTCATTTGACATCATGTTGAAAATACACCGATCACTCGGGTAGGCCGGGTGTGGCTCCTGATCGTGATGAACTCTGGGATAAACCTGAAAGACCACTCTGAATCGTTATTCGCACTAGTGTGGATTTAGTGCGGGCTAAGTGCACTGAGCTTTGGCATATTTTATGGGACAGTCTTGAACACTTACTTCCTGGCGCGTGCACGTGCACTCAAGTGGCCAAGACCGCAAATGTGGGTATTGGGACAGGGCCAACGCCTTACTGTTGTGCTGCAGTTTAAGGGGTTTTTGGATAGTTCAGCGGACAAAACATTGCTAAAATATCTGTCCAAGACCATTCAGCATACAAAAAGATCTCCAGACAGCATGAGTTGTGGAAAATCAGATGTAATCAAGGAGCTTTATACAGCTTTATATCGTTTGTGCCATTGAAGAGACTGTAAGTCTATCCCTCACAGCCTTGTTGTCATTCCCATTAAATATCAAAGATGGCGCTAGCGTGAATAAGGCCTGGCCAGGGTCTAGCTATGCCGCTGTATCAAACACGATATTTAAACAATTACATTTTAATAACGCAGAAAGATGGCTTCAACGGAAGCATACACCTTCGATGAACAACCTCGTAGCTCACGGTAGGTCTGTCTTATAAGCTTTGATGACAGGTGTCAGACATCCGGTGCCACCAAATAATTTTCCACATTCACACACAGTAAATTTCACTCACATTTGCTTTCATGCTAGAGACCAGATTTCGACAAACCAAACAGACTTCGATACTAACCTAAGGAGAAACATACGGGGAACAGACTTTGACACTAAGCAGACTTCAGCACTAACTTAATGTGAAACATAGGGGAAACAGACTTTGACAAAGGGGAAACATAGAGGGAACAGACTTTGACAAAGTGGAAACATAGGGGGAACAGACTTCAACACTAACCTAACAGACTTCGACACTAACTTAATGTGAAACATATGGGGAACAGACTTCAACACTAACCTAAGGCGAAATATAGGGGGAACAGACTTCGACAAAGGGGAAACATGGGGGGAACAGACATTTACAAAGTGGTAAACATAGGGGGAACAGACTTCGACAAAGGTGAAACATAGGGGGAACAAACTTCGACAAAGGTGAAACATAGGGGGAACAGACTTCGACAAAGGTGAAACATAGGGGAAACAGACTTCGACAAAGGTGAAACATAGGGGGAACAGACTTCGACAAAGGTGAAACATAGGGGGAACAAACTTCGACAAAGGTGAAACATAGGGGGAACAGACTTCGACAAAGGGTAAACATAGGGGGAACAGACTTCGACAAAGGTGAAACATAGGGGGAACAGACTTCGACAAAGGTGAAACATAGGGGGAACAGACTTCGACAAAGGGTAAACATAGGGGGAACAGACTTCGACAAAGGTGAAACATAGGGGGAACAGACTTTGACAAAGGGTAAACATAGGGGGAACAGACTTCGACAAAGGGGAAACATAGGGGGAACAGACTTCGACAAAGGGTAAACATAGGGGGAACAGACTTTGACAAAGTGGAAACATATGGGGAACAGACTTCAACACTAACCTAAGGTGAAATATAGGGGGAACAGACTTCGACAAAGGGGAAACATGGGGGGAACAGACATTTACAAAGTGGAAACATAGGGGAAACAGACTTCGACAAAGGTGAAACATAGGGGGAACAGACTTCGACAAAGGTGAAACATAGGGGGAACAAACTTCGACAAAGGTGAAACATAGGGGGAACAGACTTCGACAAAGGGGAAACATAGGGGGAACAGACTTCGACAAAGGGGAAACATAGGGGGAACAGACTTCGACAAAGGGGAAACATAGGGGGAACAGACTTCGACAAAGGGGAAACATAGGGGGAACAGACTTCGACAAAGGTGAAACATAGGGGGAACAGACTTCGACAAAGGTGAAACATAGGGGGAACAGACTTCGACAAAGGGGAAACATAGGGGGAACAGACTTCGACAAAGGGTAAACATAGGGGGAACAGACTTCGACAAAGGTGAAACATAGGGGGAACAGACTTCGACAAAGGGGAAACATAGGGGGAACAGACTTCGACAAAGGTGAAACATAGGGGGAACAGACTTCGACAAAGGTGAAACATAGGGGGAACAGACTTTGACAAAGGGTAAACATAGGGGGAACAGACTTCGACAAAGGTGAAACATAGGGGGAACAGACTTCGACAAAGGGGAAACATAGGGGGAACAGACTTCGACAAAGGGTAAACATAGGGGGAACAGACTTCGACAAAGGGTAAACATAGGGGAAACAGACTTCGACAAAGGTGAAACATAGGAGGAACAGACTTCGACAAAGGGTAAACATAGGGGGAACAGACTTCGACAAAGGTGAAACATAGGGGGAACAGACTTCGACAAAGGTGAAACATAGGGGGAACATACTTCGACAAAGGTGAAACATAGGGGGAACAGACTTCGACAAAGGTGAAACATGGGGGAACAGACTTCGACAAAGGGGAAACATAGGGGGAACAGACTTCGACAAAGGGGAAACATAGGGGGAACAGACTTCGACAAAGGTGAAACATAGGGGGAACAGACTTCGACAAAGGTGAAACATAGGGGGAACAGACTTCGACAAAGGTGAAACATAGGGGGAACAGACTTCGACAAAGGTGAAACATAGGGGGAACAGACTTCGACAAAGGGGAAACATAGGGGGAACAGACTTCGACAAAGGGTAAACATAGGGGAAACATACATTTACAAAGTGGAAACATAGGAGAAACAGACTTCGACAAAGGTGAAACATAGGGGGAACAGACTTCGACAAAGGTGAAACATAGGGGGAACAGACTTCGACAAAGGGGAAACATGGGGGGAACATACATTTACAAAGTGGAAACATAGGAGAAACAGACTTCGACAAAGGTGAAACATAGGGGGAACAGACTTCGACAAAGTTGAAACATAGGGGGAACAGACTTCGACAAAGGGTAAACATAGGGGGAACAGACTTCGACAAAGGGGAAACATAGGGGGAACAGACTTCGACAAAGGGTAAACATAGGGGAAACAGACTTCGACAAAGGTGAAACATAGGAGGAACAGACTTCGACAAAGGGTAAACATAGGGGGAACAGACTTCGACAAAGGGGAAACATAGGGGGAACAGACTTCGACAAAGGTGAAACATAGGGGGAACAGACTTCGACAAAGGTGAAACATAGGGGGAACAGACTTCGACAAAGGTGAAACATAGGGGGAACAGACTTTGACAAAGGGTAAACATAGGGGGAACAGACTTCGACAAAGGTGAAACATAGGGGGAACAGACTTCGACAAAGGTGAAACATAGGGGGAACAGACTTCGACAAAGGTGAAACATAGGGGGAACAGACTTCGACAAAGGGGAAACATAGGGGGAACAGACTTTGACAAAGGGTAAACATAGGGGGAACAGACTTCGACAAAGGTGAAACATAGGGGGAACAGACTTCGACAAAGGTAAACATAGGGGGAACAGACTTCGACAAAGGGGAAACATAGGGGGAACAGACTTCGACAAAGGTAAACATAGGGGGAACAGACTTCGACAAAGGGGAAACATAGGGGGAACAGACTTTGACAAAGGGTAAACATAGGGGGAACAGACTTCGACAAAGGTGAAACATAGGGGGAACAGACTTCGACAAAGGGTAAACATAGGGGGAACAGACTTCGACAAAGGTGAAACATAGGGGGAACAGACTTCGACAAAGGTGAAACATAGGGGGAACAGACTTCGACAAAGGGTAAACATAGGGGGAACAGACTTCGACAAAGGGTAAACATAGGGGGAACAGACTTCGACAAAGGTGAAACATAGGGGGAACAGACTTCGACAAAGGTGAAACATAGGGGGAACAGACTTCGACAAAGGGGAAACATAGGAGGAACAGACTTCGACAAAGGTGAAACATAGGAGGAACAGACTTCGACAAAGGTGAAACATAGGAGGAACAGACTTCGACAAAGGGGAAACATAGGGGGAACAGACTTCGACAAAGGGGAAACATAGGGGGAACAGACTTCGACAAAGGTGAAACATAGGAGGAACAGACTTCGACAAAGGGGAAACATAGGGGGAACAGACTTCGACAAAGGGGAAACATAGGAGGAACAGACTTCGACAAAGGTGAAACATAGGAGGAACAGACTTCGACAAAGGGGAAACATAGGGGGAACAGACTTCGACAAAGGGTAAACATAGGAGGAACAGACTTCGACAAAGGTGAAACATAGGGGGAACAGACTTCGACAAAGGGTAAACATAGGGGTAACAGACTTCGACAAAGGTGAAACATAGGGGGAACAGACTTCGACAAAGGGGAAACATAGGAGGAACAGACTTCGACAAAGGTGAAACATAGGGGGAACAGACTTCGACAAAGGGTAAACATAGGGGGAACAGACTTCGACAAAGGGTAAACATAGGGGTAACAGACTTCGACAAAGGTGAAACATAGGGGTAACAGACTTCGACAAAGGTGAAACATAGGGGGAACAGACTTCGACAAAGGGTAAACATAGGGGTAACAGACTTCGACAAAGGTGAAACATAGGGGGAACAGACTTCGACAAAGGGGAAACATAGGGGGAACAGACATTTACAAAGTGGAAACATAGGGGAAACAGACTTCGACACGAACCTAAGGCGAAAAGGGGAACAGACTTCGACACGAACACTGGCAATGCCGTACCTGCAGTGATGTGCAATTCCAAGCACAGAACCGAACGCTGTTCTTGCCTGCCATGATGCAATGAGGGGGGAGTTTTCAAATTATGCATTTATATCATATTTAGCCTACCCATCTCAATCAGTGAGCCATTTATTCAATATGTATATGACTAATATAACATGTACAAAACATGTACAAATATAGCATGTTTAATATAATCTGTGTTGTTTAAATATATATATATATATCCATAATACCTTACGTGATGCGTTAGAGAGGGGGTACGCGAATGGATGTGTTTGGAGGGGCATGCAATTGTAAAAGATTTGGGAACCACTGGTCTATGGGATAAATTAATGGGGTTTTTACTAACGGAGCCAGACTGTTGTGCTCTATTCTAGTCCCCCTTCAGACGGGATCTGATCTAAAGCTTCGGAGCAGAAGGGAAATCCGGGTTCGCGTCGCTGTCTTTCCTGCGCTGACATCATCAGACGGGAGAGGTAAGTTCCTGGCGGCTCCTCTGATTAATTGTCTTATCATACGTTCTAATTGCTTATCTCATAAATATATAGTTAAGTATGGTTGTTTATTATGCATAGTATTAAATGTAATTAGGGATTCGTGCTTTAAAAAAAAGAGGTGATATTCAAGTTTGCGTTGTGGGGAATTTCCCACCGCTGTAACATGGCGGTGTGTTTGCTGCGTGGGAGACATGTGTTAGCAGCTAACGAGGCTATGTATATTTTTTATTTATTTATAAGGGTAAATAAAAGAAAGTAAGACAGCTCATAAGTGGCGCGGTAGTTGTTTTGGTAAGTGCTGTTTTAAATGCATGTTTGTATGCTGTAGTATTCGACCGCGCAGGCAGACTCGGATTATTTGTAAATCATGCAATATTTTAATTCTGAAAAATAATGAACCTGCATTATCACGCGCAGCTCTTCTGCATGACATTGATCAGCTCAAACTGCTCGAATTCACAATATCAAACGTATAGCTTAAAATGTAGCTTTACATTATTACATGACTTACTAATTGTTTGCATGACATTCATTTTGTATGAAAGAATTGTGTTATTTAGAAATCTCCATAGGTAGACAGTATTTGGGACAACATAATATCAAAACCTTTTGGGCTGTACATAATCAACATTTTGGGTGCCAGATAGGGTACATAGATATCATTAGCATTTCTGAGTAGCAGAATGTCGAAACCCTAGTGTACTACCTTCATAGACAGCATTTTTGGGCATGGTAGTCTCAAAGTCTACTAAACTGGCTGAATAAATGACATTTTTGAAGATCATAATTAGAAAAAGTACTGAGCTGCCTAACTAGACAACATTTTTGGACGTCATACAAGTGTTCTAGGAGGCTATAAATAAGTACAACTCTCTTATTCTACATTGATCATTTTTTGTGGGGTAAATATAAGGCACATGATCAACTTAATGCATGTATTTATCATCTAAATGTCAATCATTGTTGTGATTCAGTGTTCCCGTGTGTCACTTAGTTTGCTGTCTTTGTCCTTGGTTGCAGTTTTCAGCACTAGAAGCCGGTTGACTGGGAACAATGGTGAAATGCACCCGCTGAGCACTTTATTAGGGACACCTGTACAGCTAAATCTGTAAAATCATGCAGATACAGGTCAGGAGCTTCAGTTAAAGTTCACATCAACCATCAGAATGGGGAAAAAATCGGATCTCAGTGATTACGACCGTGGCATGATTGTTGGTGCCAGACAAGGTGGTTTGAGTATTTCTGTAACCGCTAAGCTCCTGGGATTTTCACGCACAACAGTCTCTAGAGTTTACTCCGAATGGTGCCAAGAACAGAAAACGTCCAGTAAGCGGCAGTTCTGTGGACGGAAACGCCTTGTTGATGAGAGAGGACAACGGAGGCTGGACAAACTGGTTAGAGCTGACAGAACGGCTACGGTAGCTCAGATAACCACTCTGTACAATTGTGGTGCACAGAAAAGCATCTCAGAATTCACAACACGTCGAACCTTGAGGTTGATGGGCTACAACAAGAGAAGACCACATACAGTTCCACTTCTGTCAGGGAACAAAAAGAAAGCTGAGGCCGAGGCTGAGGCAGAGGGTGAAGCTGAGGTGGACACAGGCTCACCAAAACAGGACAGTTGAAGACTGGAAAAACGTAACCTTGTCTGATTAATCTTGATGATGGTAGGTTCAGAATTTGAACAGCTTGAATCCATGGAGCCAACCTGCCTTGTGTCAACAATCACTGAACATGTGCATCCCTCTATGGCCACACTTTACCCATCTTATAATGGTTACTTCCAGCATGATAATGTCACCATATCACAAAGCAAAAGTGGTCTCAAACTGGTTTCATGAACATAACAATGAGTTCACTGTTCTTCAGTGGCCTTCCCAGTCACCGGATCAGAATCCATCTTTTGGGATGTGGTAGAACGGGAGATTCGCAGAATAAATGTGAAGCTGTCAAATCTGCAGAAATTGCGTGATGTCAACATGGACCAGAATCTCAAAGGAATGCTTCCAACATCTCGTGGATACAATGCCATGAAGAACTGAGGCTGTTTTGGGAGCAAATGGAGACCCTAACAAGTATTAGTATAATGTTCCTAATAAAGTGCTCAGTGAGGACCAAGTGTTGCATTCTGGCAGAGAGATCCCAAACCCTACTGGTACAACGTTTTTTATGTTTAAATACTTTTTTAAAGACTTGTGAATTATATCCAACGTTTTAATTTCATATAATGTAATTTTCTATTTCTCAGTAATCATGTTTTGATGGAAGACATCATATTTTACGAAGTTACTCCAGACAACCGTCTCATTTCCAGACAACACTTGGCCAAAAGAAGCAGATATCCTCACTGGAGAAGTTTCTGCCTTCTCAAATAGCACTGGAAGCTTAGGGGGGTTACAGCCTCCTGAGTGTCAGAACTCGCACCGTGTACTCCCGGACCTACTCGTGATTTGTGTGAAAGTGAATGAAAATCATTGTTGTTTTAACGCCTCGTGTTAATTTCACCAGAAAACTGTCACGATATGTACAACAAGCCACTTAATTTAATTACATTTTTTATTTTTTTTTGGAAAAAATGTTGGCATAGAAACTTTATTCTATGACACCATGTTACAAGGTTCTGCATCTCACAGTGCAATGTGCTTGAGTGTGATAAGTGAACCGGAAGTAGCTAAATATCAGCCACAATTAAGTTCACACAAAAATGTACGTTTTTTCATTTACTTTCCATGTTTTTCCAAACCCCATATGACCGTTATCATACATATAAAATTGGCACATAATGAAAGTAAAGGGTTACTGAGGCTAAAATGATGCCTAGCATCTTGTGTTCTATGGATGGGTTTGGAACAACATGAGGGTGAGTAAATGTCAGAATTTTCATTTTTGTACATATGATCCCTTGACTGAAAGAGTGTTAATACAATGTTTGGTTAAAGCGAAATTTCGTTTTATTTGCGAGATAAGTGGAGGCCACTTGTGACGCATTGCTTGAAATATTTGTTGCATAATCCATTCTGTTTCATATACTATTTTTAAATATATAGTACTGTGTAGTGTGCATACTAATTGTATCCAATTCACAACACCGTGTGCTCTGTTGTTCACTGCACATTTTAGCTTTTGTAGTTGGTCTTTTTTATAATATGCAGAGTATACATACTAAATACTGCAGAAATAGGACTAGCATGGTAGTATCAATGACTGGTGG
Organism: Moxostoma hubbsi; assembly: GCA_032164185.1. Classification (NCBI taxonomy): domain Eukaryota; kingdom Metazoa; phylum Chordata; class Actinopteri; order Cypriniformes; family Catostomidae; genus Moxostoma; species Moxostoma hubbsi. The sequence goes on from JAVLUX010000025.1 coordinate 3,352,204, forward strand.
ATCTAAACATTAAACCAATGAATGGCTTTATTATTTCATCACTTTGGCAGTTTGGTGGGTTTAAATGTTCAAGTAAGTGGCATGCCTTAGGATCAATTCGGTTTTGTGATTTGTCAAAGGTGAAAATGTCTTGCATGTGTTCTTTGTAAATATTACTGACTGCATTTGGTATAGCCTATAATGTACTTTGTATGCAATGCTTTAGTGAAACTATAGAATCATTTGGTTGTTGCATTTATCATTTTGCTGTGATGATGTGAAATAAAACATTGCTTTTGACTATTACTTGTTTTACTGAATTATGTACTGATCTGATCTCAGAAAACTAAAATGGACTGGAGCTAGGCTGATTGCATGAATAAATCCAATCCTTTATCAAAGCTACAAATCCATCATAGTGCAGATAAAGGCCTGACAACAAAGATTTAGCAAAAACTGAAAATGACCTGCTTCACACCAATATTTGTCTGAGGTGGTTATGAAAACAAAACGACAACATCCACAATGCACCTGCTGCATTATTCATCGCTACTGTGCAACTAAATGATTTTCATACATTAATCACTTTTTTCTGTGCAATGAAAAGGGGGGAAACCTAAAAGAAACCTTTGAGAATAAGTACATTACGCTGAGGCTCAAACCTTGTGTGCCCAGTCTAGAGTTTATTTAGAAGAAGAAGATTGTATTTCTTTACTGAATTGTTTTAAAATCATGTCCAAATTTATATTTTGGTAAATTTCTCTAAATAGTCTGTATGCTAGCAACCAAGAGTGAATTCAGTTCACGAGACATTGCTGAACGCTTTGGGGAAATTCCTTTTCCGAGACCTAGTTTAAGCCTTTATAACGCCAGTCTTATGATTGGCAGTGGTGTCTGAGCCCCGCCCTTTTAGGCGTGCACAGGTGACGAGAGGGCTGATCCAGGTGCATAGTCAAGACAAGATGATGTTTGCCTTGAAGGAATATCATTCTTGGGAAATAGTGTGTGAGCGCCCACTTAAAAAGGACAAATGCGCTCACAAAATGGCGGGGCTCAGACACCATTGCCAATTATAAGATTGGTGTTATAATACAAAGGCTTCAACTAGGTAGTGGAAAAGGAATTTCCCCAAGGCCTTCAGCAATGTCTCGTGAACTGAATCGAAGGGGAAACGCTTATTTCACGCATGCCTGGCTTCAGGGGCGCATGCGCATCACCGTGACCCGCTGCTGTCTGGCTGCTCTATCACCATGGACAACTCCAAACCTTAATCAGCAGGGTGTGATGCTGGGTCAGGTTTTCATATGAAAAGTGACCACAGATTCGTCCAACGCTAGTTGGGGCGCACTGTGTGATGGGCACCTGGCTTTCGGCACTTGGACAGGTATGAAACAGGCGTGGAAAATCAACTGCTTGGAAATGCTAGCCATCTTTAGCGGTGAAAGCTTTCTATTCCGGCATAGTGAATCATCACGTCTGATTCGTTCAGACAATATGTGGTAGCTTACATTAATCGCCAAGGCGGCACTTGATCTTTACCAATGTTGAGCCTGGTGCGACGCCTCCTCGTGTGGAGCATGCGTCATCTCCTCTCCCTGCGCCCGACATATGTCCCGGGCCATTTGAGATGCGGAGTGGAAATGCTGTCGCGTCAGGGGCTGATGGCAGGGGAATGGAGACTTTATCCTCAAATGGTTATGAACATTTGGGAGCTGCTCGGCAAAGCGGAAATAAACCTATTTGCCTCTGCAGATACAGCCCACTGCCCTCTTTGGTATTCCATGTCACAAGCCCCGCTGGGAGTGGACACCTTGGCCCACAAGTCGCCGACGATGCGCAAATATTTGTTTCCCCCAATACATCTCCTCCACGCTGTTATCATTAAAGTCAGTGAGGACAACTACACTGTGGCACGGTGGAGGGCGGGACCGGGGCGTGATTACGCACGCCCGGTCCGGTATTAGGCTGATCAAGCCATCAAGAGGGATAAAGGCCACTCGCGGACGGCGGTGTGGGAAAGAGAGATCGTTCACGGACATGTCCGTTGTCTTATGTGTTTGTATTTTGAGTTTTCCATTAAACCTATGATTTATATGTTAAGCCGGTTTCTCGCCTCTTCCTTCCCGGGTTTCGGCACCAATGTAAAACAGTTCACACTCACGGGTAAGGAAGAGGCGAGAAACCTGCTTAACATATAAATCATATGTTAAGGAACATTTCTCCCAAATTACAAATAAAAATATTGTCATTTAGAGCATTTATTTTCAGAAAATTATCAAAATAACAAATTTTTCAGACCCCTGATTTCAGACCTCAAAAAATGCAAAGAAAACAAGTTCATATTTATAAACAACACAATACTAATGTTTTAACTTAGGAAGAGTTCAGAAATCAATATAATCCTGATTTTCAATCACAGATTTCATGCTTCTTGACATGCTCTCTACCAGTCAACATTGCTGTTGGGTGACTTTATGCTACTCTTGCCGCAAAAATTCAAGCAGCTCGGATTTGTTTGATGGCTTGTGGCCATCCATCTTCCTCTTGATCACATTCCAGAGGTTTTCAATGGAGTTCAGGTCTGGAGATTGGGCTGGACATGACAGGATCTTGATCCGGTGGTCCTCCATCCACACCTGACCAGGCTGTGTGGCATAGAGCATTGTCCTGCTGTAAAAAAACAATCCTTAGACTTTGGGAACATTGTCAGAGCTGAAGGAAGCAAGTTTTCTTCCAGGATAACCTTGTGTGTGGCTTGATTCATGCGTCATTCACAAAGAAGAACCTGCCTGATTCCAGCCTTGCTGAAGCACCCCTA